>SNQN01004974.1:1981-37381 GCA_008642245.1 Bassia scoparia | reverse complement strand
TGTTCATATACTTGGGAGTTTCAGAATACGAAATTAGCGTAGTCTTAGTCGCCGAAAGGAGTAAAACCCAATTCCCTATTTATTTTGTAAGTAACACATACAGAGGGGCGGAATCCAGATATTCCATGATTGAAAAGCTGGTCTATGCCCTGGTGGTGGCAAGCCGAAAGATAAAGCCATATTTTCACGCTCATCCCATCACAGTTCTTATCGGTCAGCCAATTCGCAAAGTCATCGAGGGGCGAAATTATTCAAGAAGGATGACTAAGTGGGCAGATGAGTTAGCTGATTATGGCCTGYAGTATGAACCTCATAGGGCGATTAAATCTYAGGTGTTAGCTAACTACATTACAGAATGCACCAATCGCCCGGTGCAGAGCACAGACAATCCATGAGAGTTGTTTGTAGATGGTTCCTACACAAAGGGTGGAAGTGGGGCTGGAATACTCACCAAAAAAGATCTGGGAGATCGATTGGAGTATATAGTTAGATTTGGTTTTACCGCCTCCAATAATGAAGCAGAATACGAGGCCCTAATACTTGGGTTGCAGATGTGCCTGGCGRYTGGGGCTAAATGTGTTGCAATCAAGTCCGATTTGCAATTGGTAGTCAGCCAGGTGACAGGCGAGTTCGAGGCTAAAGAAGATGCTATGAAAATGTATCTGGTAAAGGTGGAGGCTCTTACGGCTAAATTTGAGGATTTTGAGATTAAGCATATCCCCAGGTCTGAAAGTCAGCAGGCTGATGCCTTGTCCCGCCTAGCAAGTTCGGCAGAGAGTATAAGCCCTCGCACAATCACGTGGGAAGTATTGAAGGAGCCTAGTATTAATGAAACAATGGCGGTACTTGACAGGGGCGAGACCTGGATGGATCAGATTGTGCGATATTTAGATAAGGGGGAGTTACCCCATGATGAAAAGCAAGCAGAGAGGGTGAAGAAGCAGTCCAAGTAGTTCTTATGGCATGATGGCAAGTTGTATAAGAAATCCTTTACCCACCCCCTATTGAGGTGCATCACGCCTGACGAGGGCAATTACATACTTCGCGAGATTCATCAGGGGGGTTGTGGTAGCCACCAGGGTTTTCGGACCTTGGCTGGCAAGACATTAAGGTCTGGTTACTACTGGCCCACATTGAAGGGCGATGCGCAGGAGTTGGTGAAGACCAGTGAAAAGTGTCAGTTGAATGCGGATATACCACGTCTCCCCGCCATAAGTCTTTCAGCCATCATGTCTACGCTACCCTTCGATAAGTGGGGTATGGATTTACCGAGCCCTTTCCCGCCTGCATCCGRGCAAAGAAAACTTCTACTAGGTTCCATTGACTACTTCACTAAGTGGATAGAAGCTRAACCTTTGGCTACTATTTCAGAGAAGTAGATACAACARTTTATTTGGCGTAACATAATTACCCRTTTTGGCATACCAAAGGCGCTCGTAGTAGATAACGAGCGACAATTTGAAAGTGACTCCACAAGGCGTTATTGTGAGCAATTTGGAATCAAGTCTAACTTTACAATTGTATGTCACCCAAAAACTAATGGACAGRCTGAGGTGGCTAATAAAGTAATTCTCAGGGGCATAAAAACCAAGCTCGAAGGGGCTAAAGGCTCATGGGTTGATGAGATTCCTGGAGTCTTGTGGTCTGCCCGAACCACTACGAAAGAATCCACCGGACACACACCATTTTCTTTGGTGTATGGGAGTGAGGCGGTCCTTCCCTTGGAAGTTGGTGTCCAATCGCGAAGGGTCACTTACAAACATGGGGCTAATGAWGAACCCAGGAAGGCAAATCTCGACCTATTGCCAGAGGTCCATGGCGATGCACTACTGCAGTTCATTAGCTATAAGCAGAAAAATAACAAGGTACTTCAACAGCCGAGTTCGTCCACGCCAATTCTCTYCCGGGGATTGGGTTCTCCGAAAAGTGGAATGCACGGGCAAAGACCTACACTTGGGCAAATTAACTCCTAATTGGGAGGGGTCATACAAGATTACTGAGGTAATCAAACAAGGTACTTTTCGCCTGGAGGATTCTGCAGGAAACGCCTTGCCAAGGCCTTGGAATGAAGATAATTTAAGCCGATTTTACATTTGATTTCATCAACGTTGGGGCATGTAAGCCATGTAAGGCGTATGAATTTTTACATAAATAAAATTGATGTAACCAAATTTCAGATTTAAATAAAAGAAAATAACAAGGGGCGTTCTGGCATAGACTTGGTTACAAGATAATGCCTCCCTTCGATTTGGACTTTGATATCTTGTTTTGTGGTTATGATTGAATATGCGAAGTGTTTTTTAATCTTTGTTACATTTCTCGGATTGCCCAATTTATTGGAGGTTAGAGTTGTTTGTTATTCGCCAGTTCGGATGCTTGCAACAGATAAAATTGATGTCGTGTTGCACATCTCGGACCACCGAGATTATTTGGGGGTTTGATCTTTACGACAACTGCCTAACTGTTTGGACAAAGTTAAATATTTTAATTTTGTTACACTTCTCGGATTGCCCGGTTTATCGTTCATTCGATATTTATTTMAAGTTCGCCCAAGGCTTGGGTATGTAATAATAATRCGTAGGTTTTGGGGCGTTCCCCTCCTAACTCGTTATCGCCCATGTCTATTACTTGGTGTTACTTTCTCAAAAGTTAAGCTACTACGACGGAAGTTAGAAGAGGATAGTAGAGTACGTCATTGGCAAAATAGAAGTTTTTATTAATAATTTAAATGCTGGGTACAGAGAAAGCAAAAGTTCATGTAAAGGTTACATCTGAAAAAAAGAGGATACATAGAATATCAAGCGAAAAAAAAATCCGATCCACCTCCACTCACGTGCACAATCGACACCCACAACAACCATTCGGCAAATACGAATGAAGGGGAAGGCCAAAAGAGGCTAGCCCTCATCCTAAATATGGCTTTCTTTGGTGCTTGAGAAGGGGATGCCCATAGACTTTCTTGCAACACACTTTTAGTGAAACGCCAAAGCCCGGGCTTCATAGCATATAAAGCAGGGGGTTCACACACACGTGAAGATCCCAGCAGCAGCGAAGAAATGATATTTGGAGAGAGGCTGATGGGGTCTGATGTTAGGGCTCTCTGACCGTATTGACAACAACCCACTCTATCACTTATGGGGCGCGTTGACCTTTGCCATCTTTAACCCAACAGGAGCAATACATCAGAAATGCATAGGCAAACCAAAATATACTAACGACCAATAGACTACAAAATCTTCGGGGACTAGAAGACTCTTCAGGTTGATCCCATCGCTAGTCGACCCTGAAAAAAAGGTCGTATTCCCATTACTCCATTTGCAATCCGCGCCCGGGACTCTGCAGAAAACTCTCTTACACCTGGAATCGATAATATGACATGTCACAGTCTAGAGTATGAGACGTTGAGGTTGGCGCCAAGAACCGTTGATACTAAACGCCTGCACAGCCCAAGAAGAGTCTATACAAAATACAAACACACAAAACAAAATAAAAACCAGATCAAGTGAAAGCAACATGAAGTTTTCCTCTCAGCATCTCAGCATGCCTGGCAGACGGTAATAGGCAGGACATTGGATCAACAGAGCAGCCATATCAACGCATATATTCCAGCTTGCAAATCACTCACACCTCATCTCTGACGGAACTCCACGTGCCTTCCATTCCGTACTGTCAATGCAATCAAAGCAAATCGAGCAAAGAATTCCAAAAAACAAAGGTAGCATAACGCTAAATAGACATCCCGCATACAATAACACCCCATCTACTACAACTAACAAAACAAGGCTCATGACAAGGGAAATCACATTTCCTAACATCATCAGAAAAGCAAACGGTGAGAGACAAGTTCAGGCATCTTTCATGCCTATTGATAATTCGGGCCCTCACAGCCTTCTCTCCGTCGATCGGTCCCTTTTGTCTTTGACGATACGATTTGAGATTCTCTCTCCAACATGCCCAAACCGCCAACGAATCTGCACTCTACATCCCTCCCGTTCTAAGCCTAGGCACACAAACCAAAGTTAGGTCGCACAGGCTCTGGGACACCACGATCGGTTTACTTGGCTAGAGCAATACCCATTATGTCACCCATGGAGCTGCGAGCAATCTCCTGAAATTTTGTTAGCTTTGTTCAAGTAAGAATCTTTCTGAACGCAAGTGTTAGATACAAATTACTAAACTACAGACAGACCTCATTACCCTGCCATACTAGTTCCTTCAGAAGACTCTCTTGCCACTAAAAGTATGGCGTCCCAATTGCAGCCAACCATGGGCCTGGTTGGGCCATCAGCATCTTCAGATCCGCCAGCTCTTGGCGGACAGTAGCGAGGTCACCCTCAGCGGACTTTTTGGCTGCCTCTGCCGTTTTAAGGGCATCCTCGGCAGTTTTTGCCCTGTCCTCCATGACACTAAGGGCATTGGCATGCTCTGTCTTAAGGTTGTTAATCTACAGAGTGAGATCCTCAACCTTCTTYTGAGAGGTCGCCAGTTCAGCACTTGACGATTCCTCCTAGAGCAAAGCCTGGGCATATGCCTCAGACATTCCATGGAGCCTGGCGGATAACTGTAAAAGGTGAAAATGAGTTATTTGAGTGAAATCACGTTAAGGACAAAAAAAAGAAAAAAAAGTAAAGTGATAAGAATGCCTACCTCGAACCAGGCCTCCCTCAGCGGGAAGAAAGTGTTCTTCCCTTCCCGTTTGATTACCTCTGCATCCGCCTCAATCGAATGCATTTCAGCGATGACARTGCAAGGTCGGGTAAGCTTCACCTCCGTTGGGAGCTCGGTGAAGGGAACTTTCGCATATTCATCTTCGCCAAGGGGTTCATGATTGTCGTCCTCCTCGGCTTTCTGGACGGTTTCTTCACCGCCCTGGTCCCCCTCGGCGACCTTGTCGTCCTCTCAAAAGAGGTGTTCAGCGTCGCCTTCGACCCTCACTTGGCTTTTCAACGGTTTGTATCCGGCAAAGGGGGTTTGGGTTGGCTCATTATCCCCGAAGGCGTCATTGAAGTGGGTGGGGTCGACTTGGTCCCCCGCCTCAATGCCTTCAGCGTTGTCCGCCGCACTTTCAGCCAGGCGGTCTTTCTTAGTGCTCTTTTTCTGAAATCAAATAGCAAGTGTTAGATAAGGCGAGAACAAAGCTATATAAAAATAGAGTGAAGAGAACTTACTGAAGGAGGAGGGGGGACCGGAGTAGYCTCCTCCTCGAGACAGGCGTTTAGCATCAAGCGTGCCATGTCTATTTCATCTGATAGGACTTCCATCTMGGTGGTGAATCTCGCCCTAGATAGTGCTGCAAGAAAATAAGAAGTTAGAATCAAGTGTAATCAACAGGCGGTTATAAAAGAAGGTTGGACTCATACCCCTAGTGTATGCTTGGCTAAGACCCACATATGATAAGAAAAATTCCCTTGTWAGGGTTTTGACTTGGGGAACCCACCGACATGGAAACCAACACTCCTCGCCCCCAAYATCTATAATATTTGTACAACAGTACAAGGCCATTACAACCTCTTCCTTGGACATTATTTGAGGGACGTCTTTGTTTAGGAGGAAGTTGGGAGGGCGGCTACTTGGTTTGGTGGGGATGTTCCACTCTTCGCCGTGGTAGATGAATACAAATTTGCCCCTGAACCCCTTGTGGTTGGAAACAGTCTGCTGCAGAACCTTGTAATGATTTCTGGTCCTGAATCCATACCAACCAGGGCCAAAATCCTTCTTTGATTTAGCAAGGTAGAACATGCTTCTCCAAAGTGTGAGAGTGGGCGCTACCTTGAGAATAGCTCAAAAGACGATGAAGGAGAGGATTTAAGATATGTTGTTGGGCATCAGCATTGGAAGGGTAACTCTATACCCATTCAATAATTCTATAATAAAAGGATGTAGAGGAAATYGAATGCCTAAAWCTAAGTGTAACTATACAGYTATACAACCAAGAGAAGGGTTTGTTACCACCCTTCTTGTCCCTGGTATTTGGATGGTATAATCATTGGGAAGGCGGTAGCAAAAGGTTAGCTGCCGCCTATGTTCCTCTTGAMCTAACCAATTCCTAAAGTGATTGACTAGGTTATAACCTTAAGCCCCTAGGGCATTGAAAGTGGACGCCTCTGTCCTGGGCGATTCAGCGTCAGACTCAGGATCGTCATATGTCACTCTCACCATCTTGACAACGGTTCCTGAGGTGATAAAACGATTATATGGGTCAGTACAGATGCCATCTTCAGGCGGTTTGCTAGCCATAGTTATTTTACCAGATATGGGTTCTATAAGGTGCTTTTCCTCCTCAATACCGGCGGACAAGCTATCACTAGTGTTATGACCGCTGGTAGGGGGGCTTTCTACTGGAAGGGCGATGGGGGTAGCATCGACATTATTAGGGTTATCAGTGATCCTAACATGGGGATCCTTAAATTCACGACTACATCTAGCTGCCCATTTTCTATTATGAAAGGAGTCATCTTCTATTTCATACTTTATGTTTCTAAAGGTTAACCGGGCTGGAATTTTAGGGTTTACTTGAGACATGATTAAACAAAAGGAGGTTTAGGGTACAGTACCTTAAAAAGAAGAAGGTTTGATCGAGTTCTCGGACCGCCGAGTTTTGTGGATGCTAATTTTCTTGGTATCACCGCCTTTCCTTGTAAACGCCTTTGAGAAACACTTGGAATGTGAGAGCTGATGTTGGAACTCTAAGGACTAAAATGCGATTATTAATATTTTTGAAGAAGAGAATGAAGATTTTGGGAGTTTCTTTCTCTAGAAAGTTTGGATGAAGTGAGAAATGAGGTGAGACATACTCCACTTATATAAAGAAAATAACCCTTGAGATGAGCTTTTGTATTTAAGGCCCATTAAGGGGTATGATTCAGGAGAATTTATACGGAATACATATTGCTTCCGTACGAATTACTGTATCAATACAGTACACGTATTGCCGGATATACTTGGTATTTAAAGTGTATAATATTTCGCCTGTAACCACCATCAAATCATGATATTAATCCTGTGGATTAATTCGCCTTCCAAGTCAGGATAAGTATCCACGACTTAGGCATTTTGATGAGAAGTCTGTGATTTCTCCTATTCGCCTTAGGGCTAAGGACCAAGGATTTAGGTCTAGTTCTCGGACCGCCCAATTTCTTAGACATAAGAAATTAATTCAACCTATTCCGCCTGGGGTTAAGGACCAAGGATTAGGTCAGTTCTCGGACCGCGATTGCTTTAGACATAGAAATTTACCTATTCGCCTTGGGGCTAAGGCGACAAGGTTTAGGTCCAGTTCTCGGACGCGCCCAATTTCTTAGACATAAGAATTTTCACTATTCGCTGGGGCTAAGGACCAAGGATTTAAGTACAGTTTCGGACCGCCAATTTCTTGACTACAAGAATTTCCATCTATTCGCACGTAGAGATTAAACACTAAAGGTTCAGATGAGGCAGGGGCGTAAGTGTATCAATGTTTGCTGTAAACGCCATGTCGTCAGCTGTAATCGCACATAGGGTTTACTTGGTCCAATTTCCGACCACCAACTTGAGTTAGTTTAGTCCTTTGACTTGTATACGCCATTGGGTAGTAATCGGCCCATGGGTTTACTTGTCAGTTTCGGACCACATGTTTGGCCATAAGGATTTTTGTCTTGTAAAGCCGGGCATATGCCCATGTGGTTCATATCCAGTTCTCGGACTCCGTCCATACTGTAGGGTTGTTTGACTTGTATAACGGCATGGGCAGTAAATCGCCCATGGTTTACTTGTCCATATTTTGGACCAGCCCATGCTTTTGTGCGATAAGGATTTAAACTTGTAAACGCCAGTTTACATGTAGATTCAACTCGAACCGGCCAAACTTTTATCCTTTATACTCGTTAGCTATGGTGACCCGCGCATATGCAGTATTCGCCACGGTACGTTTTTTCCGCGCTCTTCACACCTGCTCCTTACTTTCTTTCTTAGTTCAGTCTAGATACAACGTTAGTTGAATTGGATTAAAAGGGGATTGATCGACGTTACGGGTACTAGATAATCGCTTACCTTCCCCTCAAAGGTAAGTGTGGCTAAAATCTAAAAGCATAGGTATTCTCCATTACAATTGATAGATTATGTAAACTGATATATGGTTTTTCCGTCATTTCTCTTGCTATAATCGAATGGTTTTTGGCTTCGTTAAGGCCTTCTTTGCTACTAAAATGTTGTGTTTTTTAGTGTTTGATAAGTTTCAATTGCTTCCATTTATTTGGATGATTTCGGGGCTATTTGCAAGCACTACGGAGTTTAGTAGAAGTGGCAAGTAGCGAGAGGTAGGAGCGAGACACAAAGAAGTTGATACATGCGTCACGTTCTTTTGTAACCATAGACTTATGTTCCGTTCGTCGGGTATCCTTGGCGATTCTAGCTGCATGGAAACTAGACTGTCGAGAGCTTCGATGGTGAAGGTTACATGCGTGATTTGGACCACTGGATGCTCGAGATATGGTCTCTAGAAGACGGACGCATTCAGGGCCTAGCCTGAACTGGATCCGATCCGATCGATCAACCGCGATACCGATCGGAAATCGAGGGCTCGATTTTTCATCAAAGTTCGGTTTTTGAAATTGGCTTTTAAATAAATGGCCTGATTGTTATTTTCTTAGCAAGCTATAGTTTAATTTAAAAAATGTTCCTGATGTTTTAAGAGATAGAATATCCTAATCAATCATATTATGATTATTCTCTTATCCATCATTAATTTCGAGTAGGAAAAGAAAACCCCAATGTGACGTATTATCTGTCAGAACCCTAACTTTGGCACTTTCAATAGAAATCAATTGATTCAATTCATCAATTGCAAATATTCTTTGGTAATTAATTTTCTTCTTTAATTGTTTTCTCCATTGCTTTTAATGTTTAATGCTTTCTGATTATGCTTTGAATTATTTTAGGTTCTTTGATTATTGGCTTTCAAATTAATTCTAGGTTTTTATTATTGCTTTTTAATTATCTTTAACTTGATATGTCTTTCCCTAATACATCATCAGATTTAGATTTAATTATGAAGAGCGAGTAGTATAATTTTTCTCAGAGCCGCACCTTGGGGATCTATAGGACAATATGATTGTGTTTTATTATTGGGTTTGATGTCATATTCTTGATGCTTGGCTTTTTATCAAATTCCTAATTAAATTTGTTATTCATGTTAAAAATTTGTAGGGCCCGACTTAATTGCTAATTCTGAATTAGTCACAAGTCTCTAGATCTAGCGATTGAGACTTAGACAAGATCAACATCGAATAGGTAAATGAGACTTATCTAGGTCGAGAGATAACGAGTTAGGAGTAGTTCTAGGTTCAATTGATTCGAGAGAGCTTTTTGTTCTGTTGATTATGCCATGATTATAATTGTTGATAAGCCAATATATGCTTGTCATTACTGCTATAGTCAGAACCATAGCTCTAGATTCTTTAATTATATACTTTAATTCCTTCTATTATGATGTCATTAGTCGTAGTGTAATCTTAATCACAAACAGCTTTCTTTTGTTAGTTTAGATGCTTATTTACTCAATTAATCAGTAGGTTGTTCCGTGGATACGATCCTATTACCTACTGAGCTGCAGGTAGTCTAATAGGTTTTTTTTGATAGGTACGCGACAAGCCTGTTATTGACCCCTAGAGAAAGTTAGTCCATTAACGAGATCAACGTTATATGCTCGGCACTTAAAGAGAGAATTAAAGAGTCGAGCGTGGGGGCCTGCTGTCCGGCCCACCATAAGATGGGCCAAGCCCAATCAATAATTACGAAAAGGCCATTATTGCTTGCGTTGACTAGTCAACAGGAAGTAGCTTCTTGAGGAAGCAGTCTAACTGAATTCAGTTAGAAGTTATTCCAGATTCTTCTAGCTTCTGGTGGAATTACAATCTTACCCTCATGTTGCCTATAAATAGGACTGAGGACCACATTTTCAGGGGACCAATTTMTGAGATTTCTAACACSAAAACACAYTWTCTCTCTCTTAAATTCTCTCTCACTTACTTTTTCTTTTTCCTACCTTTGCTGACTTAAGCATCGGAGGTGGTCCCCAGGGTACAAACCCCTGGGCCCTCTAAATGCGTTTTCTCTCTCCTCAGGAAACCCGACGCATATCTCCGGCATATCTCCGGCGTGTTTCCAACGTGTTTTCTGGCGAACGTTCAAGAAGCAAGCACTAAGATTCCATTCCCCTTACTTTTTAGATCTAGGTTTTTGATTCTTGGAAGGATCCACTAAGCACAATTATCTTGAAGATTAATTTCAAACTATGGATTTACATATTCATCAATATTTTTKTTTGTGATCTTCAACCTTAAACACTTCAAGTCTTCAACTACTAGCACAATTCACTATTCCCCTTGAAGGTACAGGTGAAGAAATAAGTGACATGATTGATGAATATGAAGGTATAATATGTGATTTAGTTGAAAATTTTATTATGGTTCATTGAGAATGGACTACCACAAGCAATAATAAGGGACCATTARCATTGTAACAAGTGTCCAGCAAATTCAATAGTTGACTTAAGGTAGTTTTGGCCAGGAGTATCTTAATTAAGGAAATGTTTGATTTTATTTTTTTCTAATATCTTTAAAAAATCAATTATCTAATCTATAACTATATACTAAAACAGAATGAGGTTGATGCAATGATGACACAATCTATCCTATGTGTCAAGCACACATCTCACTAATGAAGTCAACAACTCATTATATTATTTAAAAAAAATAAATTTCAAAATCTATATTAAAAAATTAAATTAAATAAACTATTGAATTTGAATTTTAATTTAAATACATTAAAAAATTAAACTAATCAAATTCCAGACAACAAACTGGATAAGATAATAATAAACTATATATTAAATACTAATTGTTTGGATATTAATAAACTATATAAAATTTTAAAATCGATATATAAAAAATAGATAAGAAATTCTAAATAAGCTAATCCAATTTCAWGTAATTAACAAACTAAGCAAGATAATTGCAGAGAGTGACCCGTCAAAAATAATTGCATAGAGGGAAATACGTTTATGGAAGCAACCTAGACACGGAACTTGAGAAAATAAGTATTTTTTTTWAAAAAAAAATTTAATCCAAATTTAAATTAAWACAGTCACTTAATTAGAAAATTATAAATTAGTTAAGATATTTATCAACTTTTATCTATCGTTATCATTATAATAAATTTTTAACGATGTTTAATTATAGAATAATCTTCGAAAATAAATTTAAATAAAACCGTGCATCGCACGGGGACTAAACTAGTTTCTTTTATATTTTAAGGAAATAAGAAATTAAATTCTGTGTTTTTTTTTAATTTTGATAATATATTTTTGAAATCATAAAAACACTTTTATGAAATTATGTAATTCTAATTTTCGAATTTTCAGACATTATTTTTTTCCAGAAAATTAAATTAGTAAATTATGTAATTTTAATTTTCCACAATTTAGAATATCATATTTGAAGATTTTTCAACACACCATTGATGCTTATGTTGAAGAACTCCATTGAATCCGAATGATGCTAAATAATCTTTTAGAAAACATAGTACAAAAAATGTTTATATATGATTAGATTGTGAGAGCGGAATTTTRTGCATTTTTTCGAGTATTATCATCACTCTATCACCTATGTCGATGATTGCTGGCGTCAATGAAGTTTCAACTCAAATAGCCCAAGGAAGAAGAAGAAGAAAAGAAGGAGGAGGAGGAGGAGGAGGAGGTTGATGGTAACCGCTATGCGTTTAGAGATTTGTGTCAAATTCATTTTTATGGTCATTGCCGATATATTTTCTCGACATAACCAAACGTTGATAACTTTGAAAAAAAAAACGGTGTAAGTAAACACCTTGATTCTCTTAACTAAGGAAAGTGGGAAATAAATATAAATACACGATTCTTTCACTGTGATTTTGTTCTTTTTCCTCAAAAAAATATAGTAAGAAGCATATATACAATTACGTAGATTATATACATAGAATATTCTAATACCTAAAATACAGTAGCATATATCATAACAAGAATCCGCGTTATTAACAACGGAATTTACCGACCGTCACCAAAACGGTCGGAAAAAGACATATTACCGACCGTTTTTTATAGGACGCAATTTACCGACCGTTTTTCACAACAAGAAAATCGATTTCGGCCGACCGAACTCACCRACCGACTTTTTTTTGGTCGGTAATACCGACTAATACCGACCGTTTTCAGTCGGTAAGAGTTTACCGACCAAACAATCGGTCGGTAATACCGACCGGAATCAAGTACGTCGGTATTAGCGACCGGTTGTTGTGGTCGGTAACCTCTCAGCATCCAAGGCTTAGAGGATAATTTTCCGCAAGAATACCGACCGAAAATTCGATCGGTACCACACGACCGAATTTTCGGTCGTAAAAATAAATTTTTTTTTTAAAAAAAAAACCGGCTGATTAATTCATCACCACTTATTCTCGACATTACACTTCAATTTCAAACGACTCTCTCTATCCATAGCTCTCTCTCACCCTACGTGATTTTTTTAGATCTCACTCTCGTCTCTTTCCCTTCACTCCATTTTCGCCCTCTTCACTCGCATCACCATCTCCATCTCTATTCCATCTCCCTCACCTCCATCTCCATCTCTTCCACCATCATCCATCTACATCTAACCCTCAATTCTCTCTCACGTCGCGCCATTGTCCTCAACCAACACTCTTCCGCTGCCGCCCTCTCACCTCAAGCAAGTTTATTTTTTTAAAATTCCTGTTTTACCTTTTCGTTTTCTTATTTGTTTCCTGATTTTTTTTGGTTTCTTAGTTTTTCTCTAGATGTATATAATATTTCAAATAATTGAGTGTTTTGATTTTTGTTTCTTTGATTTTTTAGGGTTTTTGGTTGGAAATTGAAGGGGTTTCGGGGCCCTGTTGGGTTCGAATTTGATGTTGTTTGCTGTTGTTGTTGCTCGTGTTCTTGGATTTTGGGGCTTGTTTTTGTTCAAATCTCATTGTGGTTTATTGTACCAGGTATTCGATTTTTTTGTTAAAATTATTCGATTTTTTTTGTTAAAATTGTTCGAATTTTTTTCATTTCTTGTTGGATTTATGTTGTATTCAATTGCAGATTATGATTTATTTGATGTGTTAGAGTTTTTTAAAGATTTAAGGTTTTTTATCCCAAAAAATGCTATATTTTGCTTGCTTAGTTTTAGGGTTATTTTGTTATTTAAATTGAATCGAAAAACGGCTTCAAATTTCATTATTGAAATCAAATTGGAAGTTTCTGTTGGAATGCAAAATTTCTACTACAATTTTGTTTGTTGCAACTTGCAAATGTGTGTATTGAACATATGCTGTTTCGATTTCGAGTAACTCTAGACTTGAGAAAACTGTTGTTGGTGGTTATCAAAATGTTAAGTGTCTATGTTAGTTATCAAGCTGTTAAGTTCTTGTTCATTGCCATGAAAAACTCAGTAAAATAAACATTTCCCCGCCCCCCTAATTACGTCTTATCTATAGAATTTGCTGCATGTTTGATCAATTGTTGCATACTTGCATGACATATTGTTGGCTGAACTTTAATCTTTTTTGTGCATTTGAACAGTTAAACATAGTAGCGGACAAAGCTCCGTGAAATCGTGGAGAGACTATGTCAATGAGGAAGAATCCTTGATGAATTATTTGCTACAACATTTGATGGAATTAGAAAACAGCACCACTGAGGCTATTCCAAATTCATTGACTTTACGGGTGAGACACAACATTTTGAATGGTTATTTTTGAAGTAGGGATGATAATTTTTATAGGTGTTTGAGAGCTATTTCTTTGCCAAACAAATAGCAATATATCTATCTATTCAATATGCTCCACATGATCTAATATATGAGTATTTGTCACAACCAAGTTTCTATCTATTCAATATGCTCCACATATCTAATATAAATCTATCTATTCAAGTTCGAACTAGTAAGGAGTAATGGAGCATGCCTGCCTTATGAATATCTTTTATCTGGAAGTTGGAGCCTAGAGGTGAGGGGTAGAGGGTTTGGAAGTATGGTGCTGAATGGATCTTACCAGGGTGCTATGCTTTGGTGATTGTCTGTGTGTTATGTATGAATGGTCAGTACGTAATCAAGGTGATAACGCTTAATACGGGGGTCATTTTCATGGCTACTTAGTTTGGTCTCATTTCCTTTAGTAAATTACCAAATGTAGCCAAAGTGCCAAATGCAATACTTGATTAATATATGGATGGATGTCCATATTGATGTCTCGAAATCGATCCTCTATTATTCCCGAAGACTGAAGAAAGCAGTTTATCGGGTACTACTGTCACCTATCTTCTGGGATGTAGAAATTGTTGATAAAATCTTCATGTTAACTGATAGTTAAGGAGGTRCAATTTAGAATTTTACAAGTCCTTGGTCTTTGTGTCTTTATGTCACTCTTCCAACTCTGGCTCTATGAAACTAGTCATTCTGCTTTGAGACACCATTCTTGTTGTTTATTTATTTTTGCCAATTTTTTAAATGAATTGTTAATGACTATCCTTCTTCTGTTAATGTATGTTACACTCATAAACTGTAATGTGCTCTAGTGTCTATTGTCATCATTGTTTGTCTTTCCTCTTCCATCGTGACTGTCCTTTTTTGTCTTTTTCATATCACGCAGTAGAGGAATGATAAGAAACTAGGAGACTTCAGAATTAATCTTTGATGCCTTCTTTGGTTTCCCCACATGTGTTTTTTTTCTTTTTTTATCCGAAGCAAAAGATCTGCTGCCTACATATTTGAATAGTTCCCAAATTTACAATTATGTCAGTTTCTCTGAGAGATCTCGATCCAGCATTCCAGGGAGCTGGTCAAAAGGCGTATCCTTTACCCTATGTATAGGAGTATCTGGTTTATGCTAATGTTGGATTAATTGTTAATCAACTGCTTCGTATATGACTATCTTATATATTAGGGTATACATGCTTAACGTATTATAGTGCAGAATCTAATTTTGCTGTATTGATCTGCAATTTYGCTGAAAATTTTCGTCCTGTACGCGTTCCAACTTCTTCTCATGGGAAATTTTATGTGGGAGATTCCTATATTGTTTTGAAGGTAAAAGTTCTAACTCCCACACATTCTGTCTGACTTTTGCTAACCATGTATATTCTCCTGAGAAAATAAAGTGGTTTTGCATGGCAATGAGTTCTTTATGTGCTTTTTTCTCCATCATGTTTTAAAAGTAATCATAGAATCCATACTGTCATATGATTAGTAATTTGTGGAATTGGCAAATGGTATAGAAAAAAATGAAAAATGTATCGTTACGGAGAATTGGGATAGAATGGGAATATTAAAAGACCAAGTGGATGAAATATGACTGCTGCTGGATGGAATGCACTTAAAAATAAAAGGACATGAAAGATTGTGTTGTCAGGCCTATTGTTTAGGACAAATTCAAGGGGGGATGGAGAAGTATTACTTGTGAGTATTGGGAGTATTCTTGGTTGTAATAAAACCTTACCCTTGTCTTTTGTCTCTTTGCCCGAGTTGTTGCAAGCTTTTCACGCGATGTGCCAAGGAGATCCTGGATTCATTTTTGCGTTTAGGTACTTCTGTCTGTATCATCTACTGGATTCAATTGAAGAGCGGTGCGCTACGTTCAAGATACTATTTATTGGCTTGGAAAGATGACTTCTAATAGTCTCTATCCATTTATACTAAGGTTAGATTTCTATTGGCGAACAATACTTGATGAGAAACATTGTAATTCTTAAAACTTGCAAAATGTTCCTATGATCTAGCCCAATTATACACTGATAGGTTTTTAAGCGACTTTTTAAATGATGCACATTTTTACAGAGTCTAAGTTAATATCTTGTCAAGTAGGATAAGCTGGTGTGCAGCTGTCAAAACTGTGGAGTTGGATGCTGCTCTTGGAGGCCGCGCTGTGCAGTATAGAGAAGTGCAGGGCCATGAAACTGAGAAGTTTCTTTCATATTTTGGGTACTTGTGGTCATATCTTCTAGCATTCATATTGTGTTTCTTCTGTAAATACTAAATAGTATGGTTACAGACTTACAATATAGACTTGTATGTATGTATGTATGTAATCATTGTAATGTGGATGAGTGTATTTCTGATTATTGATAAAGTGTAATAGCAAGCCTGTAGAAATTAACTATGTACTTTTTTTTATGAAGATACCTTTTGGGAAAGGAACCAGGCAGTGCATGCACTGCTATATTTTTTTTAAATCCTCCTATGAAATTACCCACCGACTAGCGGTCGGTAAAAAAATTTTTTTGGCGCAAAATGAATTTACCGACCAAAATTCAGTCGGTAAATTGGGATTACCTCTAATTTTTTTGCTAAGAAATTGAAATTACCGACCGAAWTTCGGTCGGTAATACCGACTGATTCCACTTCGGTCGGTAATACCGACCGAAATTCGATCGGTAAAAGACAATCACACCCTCCAAATTTTGGAGGGAAGAAACCATTCACCGACCGAATGTTGGTCTGTAATACCGACCGACCATGAAATCGGTCGGTAATGCCGACCGATTTTCGATCGGTAAATGGTTTCTTCCCTTTTTTTTTGGAGCCATAAAGTTGTCGGTAGTGTTTCACCGACCGAAAATCGGTCGGTGAAAATGATTTTACCGACGAAGGAAAATCCGACCGTCGTCACCGACCGAAATCGGTCTGTACAGGGTGTTACCGACTGATTTTCGGTCGGTGACGAAAGTCGGCCGAAATCGATTTTCTTGTTGTGTTTATAGAGTTACCGACCGTTTATTATCATGGACGGAAATTACCGACCGTCTACATGGCATTACCGACCGTAGACGGTCGATAAATATATTAAAAAAAACCCAAAGAGACCACATGGTCGGCCAACCTAAGTTGGGCCTTGTTACCCCCTCCCCTCTTTTTCTCCTTATTTCCTTATTTCCTTATTCCTTACTCTCCTCACTCTTTCTCTCTCCTCACTCACGTCTCTCTTCATTCTCTCTCTCTCTCGTCATTCTCTCTCTGTCTCACCTCTCCTCACTCAATTCCCTCTCTCCTCTCAAATCTGCAGCCGCGCAGCCTAGCCCAACCGCCGCGAACCACCGCCTTGGCCTCTCCTCTCCGCAGCCCAGGCCAACCGCCACTGCTGCTGCCTCTCCTTTCCGCAGCCGCGCAGCCCAACCGCCGCCGCTGCCTCTACGCAGCCTAACCGCCGCCGCTACTTCCTCTCCGCAGCCCAACTATGGGTTTGTTTTTCATGGGTTTGTTCTTCCTTCAAATTTTATTTTTAGGGTTTCTTTAAAATTTGATTTTTTGTGGTTATTGATTCTGATTTTTAGGGTTTGATTTTTAGAGATTATTTTTTTCGAATTTTCAATTTAGGGCCTTGTTTTTTATTTTAGGGTTTMATTTTTAGGGATTATTGATTTTGATTTTTATTGTTTGGGTAGTTAGTTTTTCGTTTTACAATTTTGAAATTCGTTTTACAATTTTGAAATTCGTTTTTCGTTTTACAATCGTGTTACAATTTTCATATCTCGTTTTTTTGACAAATTTCCTCTCATTTTTTCGAATTTCCAGATTTCTTTGTTGTTTTTTTCGAATTTTTAGATTTCTTTGTTTTCAATTTTAGAATTGTTTTTTTATTTAACAATTCCCCCTTCATTTTTGTTTAGATCTGGTATTTTATTTATATATTTTCCAGATTTATATTTCCTAATTATTCATTATTCATTGTGGTTGTTATTATTGATTCTGATTTTTTGTGTTTGTTGTTTGTTTCCAGATTCATTATTGATTATGATTTTTTTTGTTGTTTGCATTCTTTGTTCGAGTGGATTTATTTCAGATTTATTATTGAGTCTGATTGTTTGTTTGTTTTGTTTCAGACTGTTTGAAGGAAGAAGATAAGTTTGGACAGGAAGAATTCAAGATCTTTATTTTGTATTTTGTATTTGTATTTTGTATTTGTTATAGGCTTTATTTATTGCTCATGTTGTTTTTTTATTTAGGCAAATTTGTTAATTGTAAATTTTAATTTTATGTTTAATTCAATAATATAACTCTATACATTTTCATTCATGTGATTCTAGTAATTTTTAATTTAATGTTTCATGTTTATTCAAACATTAGTTTGACTGATGTTTTTAGCCCATAAAATCCACTCGAACAAAGACATAGCAAAGGAAAAAAACTCAATCAAAAAAAAGAAAAAGAGAAAACAAATATGTTCATGATTACCGACCGCTTGACCGTCGGTAAAAGTCATAACCTTAGTGTGTTGACTTTTACCGACCGCAAGTTGGTTAATCTTGAATTTGACTTTGACTCTCCAATATTGTGAGTCGGTAAATACGGTCAGTAAACACTAAATTACCGAACAAGGATTACCGACCGTCCATTACCTACCCTAACGGTCGGAAAAACTATTTCCACGCGTTTCCGCTTTTACCGACCGTTTTTGGTTTGTTTCAGACGGTCGGTATCGTTGGTTTTCTGTTGTGTATTGAATGATGACTAATGACAGTGATATAACATGCATGATATACTCTATCATATATTTACACATTTATACCAATTCAAATTTTAAAATATGCGGCTTTATTAATTCACACATTTAATCTTGATAAGACAAATTTAAATTTATTTTATTTTAAAAAGCAGATTGGTTGCATTAGATTAGATGTCCTTACAATTTTACCTTCTTTAATTCAATCTTGCCAATACTTTCTACAATTAAAAAATTTTGAGCTTTGTTGAATGTCATAATCTTGAGTAGGTGATGACATATTCATTTAAGCCTCAAATTTACTACTCCTCCGTTACGTTTTAAATGCAACACTTGAATTATTTATGTCTCACAAATAATATCAAGTGTTGCATTTAAAACGTAACCGATGGAGTACTAAATTCCAAAAAAACTACATGGAGTAAACTGAAAGAAGAAATAAAACTCAAAAAATAAAAATTCAATAAATAAATACTCGTAAGGTAAGAAAAATTTCAACGTTAGTTATGTCTCGAAACAACATTGCAATAATGACCCTTGTTTTATATTTTATCACCATTATCTAATGCAACAAACCTATGGTGGTTAATTTCCTTAATCTCGTAACTTAAAAAACTTCTTCAGAACATCGCGTACATTAATCTAAAAAGATTGCATATTATATCCTAAAAATAAGGCTAAATTAGGTAATGATATTTATCTAAAAATTACTAAATTAGATTATCATTGTTTTGGAATGATTGGGTAAGATTCGAAATTACTTAAAAATTATAAAAACTATATTATCTAATTATAAGGGAACTTTTCATAAGATTAAAATAGAGCTAAAAAAAGGAACAACACTTTAAGATTATTTTTAAAAATAAAAGGAGGATCATCGGGTATTTAAGAGAATCAAGGTGTTTACTTGCACCTTTTTTTCCAAAGTTATAAACGTTTGGTTAACTCAAAAATACATTGGCAATAACAAAAACGAATTTGACGCAACTCCTAAACGCATAGCGGTTACCATCAACCTTCGTCTTCTTCTCTCCTTGGGCCATATGAGTTCGTTGAACTCCATTACGCCGGCGCTTACGACATATGTGATAAGGTGATGATAATATAAAAAAAATCCACAAAATTCTGCTCTCACAATCCGATCTTATATAAAACATTTTTTGTGTTAAATTTTCAAAAGATCATTTTACCATCATTCGGCTTCAATGAATTTCTTACTTGAACACCAACATCAATGAATGGTTCTCCAAATATGATATTCTTAGAAATATATGTTTTCTTTTTAATAATTTGAAACTTTATTTTCTAAATTTTGAAATATATTTCTGAAATTTTTCAAAAAATAATTCTGAATTTTCGAAATGTATATTGTGAATTTTCAAATCTATTTCTGAAAAAATAAAACAAATTAAGTACTCAGTATATTAAAATAAGGGAAACGATATTTCAAAATAGGAAACTTATTAAAAATTGCCTAAAACCGTAAAATTAAAAGTCAATAGTTGATTCGTATGAACACTTGTAGCTATTCTATTAGTCCCTTATTTCACTATGGTGTAGTCATTTCTCGATGGACCGTAGTAAAATCATCCGTGATTTAGTTGCCGAACATTCATTCAATTGAAAAAAGGAAAGAAACAATGGTGTTGACCTGACAATTGAGCCATTGGTTTCAAAACTTAACTTACAACTCAAAGCTTTAAAAAGTGATTTAGATATTTTTTTTTTAGAGAGAAAACGAGTTATTGGCTAAGACACTTGAAACCAGAGAAGATTTCATGATAGTCATATGCATGTTGACAAACTATTGACTGCATAGAAACATTGAGTCACCTAAACCTCCATGAGAGGTGACAAGGGAAAAGTTGGTTTTAATTGGTTACTCCAGACAAAGAACTAGGACTAACTGGTCCCCAGGGAATTCATATGGATAAAAGAATTCAAAAAGGGTAAGAATGTAAAAGCTAAAGATTTACATGTTTGCTATCAGTGTGGTATGAATGGGCATAAGATTCATGATTGCCCAACCAGGAGGAACATTGTGAATAAGAATAACAAACTTATTAAGTTGTTCTGGAGAAGGAAAAACCAACTAGATTCAACAATTGTTGAAAAGGGACCCAAAGAAAATTGGGCTCCTAAACCTAATGTTTGACTGTTTTGCAGGCTAAGGTGTAAGGAGGTACCTATTGGTATTCGGATAGTGGATGCTCAAGACACATGTTCGAGGATAAGAAGCAATTCCTTTCACTAGTAGCCTATGATAGTGGAAGTGTAACCTTCGAGATAACAGCAAGAGAACCATCGTTCGTATAGGTAAAGTAGGTAAGTCACTTTCACAAGCTATATATTGATGATGTATATTATTTTGAAGTCTTGAAACATAATCTTTTAAGCATTTTAAGGATTTTTTAACACTCTTGAATAAACTTAAGTCTCGTGACTTGGTGATAGGACTCCCTAACATTATGTACGAGGTTGATTTYWTCATAATATGTTAGAACAGGTCAAAGCRTCTTTTAAGCCTAAAAGTCTTATGAGTACCAGCTGATCCTTCGAACTTGTACACATTGATTTGCGTGGACCTATGCGTGTACAAAGTCGAAGAGGTCATAGATATGTTTGTGTTTTGGTTGATGATWTCTTCAAGTACACTTGGGTAATATTGCTGCACTCAAAAGATGAAACATTCAATGAGTTTGTGGCAATGGTGAAACAGGTGAAAACCCAGCTTAGTTTCAAGATGGTTAATTTTAGTGAGATTAAACCATGGTACTGAATTTGATAATGCTGACTTTKTCGATTATTACAGGGGACATGAAGTTAGTCACAACTTCTCAYCCTCAGAACACCACAATAAAATGGTGTTGTTCAAAGAAAAGAAATAGAACTCTTGAGGAGATGGTGAGGACGATGATCATTAAGTGTGGTCTCCCTAAGAGTTTCTGGGGTGAAGCTMTTGACCATGCTTGCTATATACTGAATAGAGGTTTCATTAGACCAAAGTTAAATAAGACTCCCTATGAATTCCTTAAAGGTCAAAAGCCTAATATTGCATACTTTCGTGTCTTCAGATGCAAATGCTATGTACATAACAATGAGAAGAACCACTATGATAAATCTAACCCCAGTTTTGATGAGGGAATAATTCTTGAATACTTACCTCAAAGCAAAGCATACAATGTCTTTCATAAAAGGACTATGTGTGTTAAGCAGAGTGTCCATGTCATCTTTGTTTAATTTAACATGTATTCTAAGATTGCGCAGGTACAACCTGATGATGTAATCGGACTGATAGAGTTTACGAGAAACCATGTTGATGGTTCTCCAAATAAAATGCAAGCCGATCTAGACCACCTGCTAGTCCACCAAATGTTGATGGTGGAGGGTCTAGAGAAGATGATGAGATTAACAAGAATTCACACGAGAAACCAAGACCTAATGGTTCCATAGAAGAAATACTGGTAAGGAGTTRAGAGGGAATAGGTTAGCAAACCATTGATGAAAGAGCTTCCCGTGAACATGGGGTAAGTAATGATATGGGAAACCGGGTGACCATGAATCCTTTTGGTTCTGCAAAAAGAGAAGAGATTCATGATCACACTAGTTCCTAGTGAATGAAGAAGCACAAAATGCTTTTGCTTGTAAGAGTTACAAATATAAATCTTTTTATACCTAAATAAGATTAAAAGCAACATAAATAAGGAGATTCAAACGAAAACAAGTGTTTTTCGAAACTTTTGTGCTTTTTATTCTTTTTGTCTAGTATAGAGCCAATTGACTACAAGGTGGCCTTGACTGATCCTAARTGGGTTTTGGTAATTGTAGACACCTAWAAATGTCTCCCCAAAAGAGTAATCAGTGATGAAACATACCGCGTCTCGCAATTGTTCGACTTAGAAAAGATGCTTTGAACTCACAAAAGTTGGAAATACATGAGGTCGTACTGGAACTATTGAGCAAAGGACAAATAACAGGGGCAAAATATTTTCTTTATTTATTTTAATTATTTCTATTTTTAGGTTTGTTTCTATTTTAGGATTTTTTTTGAATAATTTATACTGGTGATTCTCTTGATTTCTACATTCCATCACACTCTTCACATTTTTCTGAACTCACCAGTATTTTTAGATTATTTCTGTTTCTATATTTTTCTATGTTTTTATAAGTTTTTATACGCAGAAAATACAAAAAACAAAATACACAAAACAATATACCCGAAATCGTGGAACCTTCTAGAACACTCTAGAACTCCTTGCTTGGAGAGCAAGGGTGTCTAGGTGGCGTCAAATCAAAGCGAATCAAGGCAAAATCACGTATTATGGAAAATAAAATCGGAGGAAATCAAAAAAATACGGCGGAGAATAATCCTGCGTATATAGCAGAGTCTGAGTATATACGCTAGGGCCTGCGTATATACGCAGGCCTGCGTATATACGCAGTTCTTCTACGTATATACGCAGGTCTCCTGCGTATATACGCTGGTTTTTCCCTCCTTTTCCTCCTCGGCCTATAAACGTGCCTTGCTCATTCCGAAAGACACGTCTATCAATTCCCGTCCCTAACTTGCGTATTCCTTCTCTCACACTCTCATACACTCTCTCATACACTCTAATACATTCGTTTCTTGAGTTCTAAGCATCGATCCTGTTCGATCAACAAGCGAAATCAAGGTATAATCTGAGATTACTCACCTAAAACTTCTATTTGACTCTTCTTAATTCCTTTTGTCACTTTTAAATTGACTAATTATTATTACGAGTTCAATTCAATTAACACAATGTAGAAAACCGACTCTTTGAATCATCTCATGTAAATATGTAGGATTGTCATTACGTTTTCAAATTCGTTTATCATCATCTTTCACAATTTACTAGTATGCATATTGTTATTGTCAATACTAACGCATTTATTTTGTCCGATTAGCAATTCAATCGAAGGACGATTCCTTTTAGTTTTACTCTAACAATTTGATTATTCGCAGTGACACAGGTGAGAAGGACACCATGTATACTAACAATGCTTTACTACCTTTGTTTTCATGTTTCGTTTGTACATATTCTATCACACTTGTACATATTGCTTAATCAAGAACGGAATTCAATTACTTGTCACATTAAAGTCAGATAATATGGCGACCGTTTTATAGCACCTTATTAACATTGACTAACAATCAAGTGATCGCCTTATCCATGGTCAGAAGTCATTGTTTTGACATAATAGCAACCCACCTAGTATCTATTAGTTAGTGCGCTTTCAAGATAAAATCGATACAGTTTTCTGAATTCAATCGTTATGACTTATGGAACTACAATGAGACCGAGTAGAGGCCGCTACATGCGGGCGATTGGGTTATTGATTCAATCGTACCATGTCCCGAACCCACACTTTGGTTACTGGACCTATTTGTGGGCACCTAGTTGGCAACCAAGTTTCGGGCGTCCGTGAATAACCTATATAGGCACGGTGGCGATCCCCTCAATTCGACAACACACCCCAACGCATTCACATGCGGATTCCATGGCTCAATTCCATGGCTCAATTCCATGACACTGAAGCTGAGGTCAACCCCCTAAGGCGGGGCYAAGCCTTACAYTAATGCAAGATGAATTAAACCAATTCCAAAGGAACCAAGTTTGACTTCTTGAGCCTAGAGCATTGGATAGTTGAGTCATTAMTACAAAATGGGTATTCAGAAACAAATTGGATGAATTTTGTACAATAGTCAGAAATAAAGCAAGGCTTGTGGTGCAAGGTTACAATCAACATGTAGGCATTGATTATGATGAAACTTTTGCACCTGTAMCTAGATTAGAGGCTATTAGAATATTGATTTCTTATGATGCTCACATGAATATGAAGTTGTTTCAAATGGATGTTAAGACTTCTTTCCTAAATGACTATTTGAAGGAAGAGGTATATGTAGAGCAACCACCTCGTTTTGAGGACAACTATTTCCCAATCATGTATACAAATCGGACAAAGCACTTTATGGATTCAACCAAGGTCCAAGAGGTTGGTATGAAAGATTGTCCACTTTCCAAATGGAGAATGAATACAAGAGGGGAATAGTTGACAAAACACTGTTCATCAAAACRAGGGGAAACACTTGATTGTAGTACAAATTTATGTTGATGATATTTTATTTGGTGCTACTAAATAATCAAATGCGATGTGATGAGTTTTCTAATATTATGCACAATGAATTTGATATGAGCATTATGGGAGAATTGAGATTCTTCTTAGGCTTGCAGATTAAGTAAATGGCTAATGGTATCATGATACATCAACAGAAGTACTTGAAGGAGTTACTAATGAAATTTGGCATATAGAACAGTAAAGCTTATGATACACTTGTTCCCACATCCACAAAATTGGATGTTGATCTTAATAGAGCAGATGTGTTGGCTTTATTGTATAGAAGGATGATTGGCACCCMCTTTTACCTATAGTCAGTAGGCCTGACATTGTATTTTCTCTTGGATTGTGTGCTAGGTTTCAAAGCAATCCAAAGGAGTCTCATTTGAAGGTTGTTAGAAGGATATTTAGGTATCTTATGGGAACATCAGATTTGCCCAAGGAAGTTCAATTGAACTAGNATCTTAATAGAGCAGATGTGTTGGCTTTATTGTATAGAAGGATGATTGGCACCCTCTTTTACCTATAGTCAGTAGGCCTGACATTGTATTTTCTCTTGGATTGTGTGCTAGGTTTCAAAGCAATCCAAAGGAGTCTCATTTGAAGGTTGTTAGAAGGATATTTAGGTATCTTATGGGAACATCAGATTTGCCCAAGGAAGTTCAATTGAACTAGTTTGGGTACACAGACACAAATTATGATGGTTTCCTTGTTGATAGAAAGAGCACATCAAGTATGAAACATTTTCTTGGCTCTTGCCTAATCTCTTGGGGGTTCTAAAAAACAAAATTTAGTGGCCTTCTTCACAGTCGAGTCAGAGTATATTGCTACAGCTTCATGTGTTCCCAGTTATTGTGGATWAGGAACGAGCTAAAAGATTTTTATGTTGTTTATGATAGTGTTTCCATCTATTGTGACAACACTAGTGCTATTAATATTACAAAGAACCCAATCCAACACTCCAAAACCAAGCACATTGAAATTAGACATCACTCTTTGAGAGACAATGTAGAAAAAGGCTTGGTGGAGTTGTTGTTATGTAAAAGTGAAGATCATGTAGTTGAAATTTTCACAAAATCTTTAGATAGAGAGTCATTTTGTAAATTATGAGTCTTGTTAGGGTCTAGTTAGATTTTAGGTAATTTGTCTTCAATTACTCCCCTCAATGATTGGTTCGAATTATATTCTCTTGTATGGTTTATGTACATACCTATGTCGAAATCCTTCGAGCGTTGTTTAGATTGTTTAAAATCTACACAACACTAGGATATTGTTCTGCCTGTTTATTTTTTTTTTGGGATTGTGAATTATGAAACTAATAGGCTTATGCAGATTGATGGTATGAATTAGTAGTTGATGCTACCTTTTGGATGAAAACAATTTTTTTATGCATGCTCTTACTATCTTTGAATGCTTTTTAATGATGCCAAAAGAGGGGAAATACTTAGAAGTTCTGGAAGCCCGAGTCTAGCTTAAATTGAGATAGTTTAGAATACTTGTAGTGAGTCAATAAAAATCTAGATGACTCTCTTATAGAATATGATTCTAAATGGTTTGTTTTATGCTTTCATAGGAAATAACTAAGTTAGTTGGCTATTTCGTTTAGAGTCAAAAATCAAAAAATCAAAAGTGAAAAAAATCGTCTCTTTGTGGTAGAGTTGTTGTTGCATATAACTTGTTGTTTGCAGGAACTTCTCACATGGTTTGTCATCAACAAAAAGGGGGAATTTTTTGAGTTCCCTAGTTTTTTGAGCTATGAAAAACAGTTGCAAGAACACGTATAKTGATTTGATGAATACAGTTGGTTTGAATAGCCGAGGAAATGTTCTTGGTCACTTAAAGCCAGAAAACTCCTTCAAGGAAGACTCGAGATTTCCAACTCTTAAAGCTAGAAAACTCCTTCAAGGAAGACTCGAGAAGATCTAGTTTGTAATGAAGAAATCAGGGATAGTTTCAAGAAGTTGTAGAACATGAAGATTAGTTCTAGGGTTAGAATAAGTCATCTAGTTGTAAAAGTGCATGAGTGTGTTTGATGAATGTTTGTATTATTGATTGATGGCAAAGTGCTTTTTCTTGTGCAGGGTTGAAGACAACTGGACCAGTTTGTAAGTTAGCTTTGACACTACTAGTTGGGAAAATAGTTCTACTATTTTCAAAACACAGATCATTTGGTCGAGCAAGAAAAGATTTATGGAAAGTTTTCTTAAAACGATTTTTGGAAATTTCAAGATGATCTAGTGAGAATATATGCTTTGGATATTTGGTAATTACTTGTGTTGCAATTAAAGTAACATGAGAAATTATTTTAGCTAGTATAACATAATATCTTATGGGACTTTCCTACTAAAATATAGGGAATAATCATATCTTGATAATCTCTCCTATATTCTAGGGTTTCAATACTAACTAACTTCATGCCTTTGGCTAGAWATATCTGGACCTATAGACTCACAATCACTACTACATAAAAGAGCAAATACAACACTTATATGCAATGGATCACAAAACCGTTMCTTAAGATCTTAGGCAACGATTTTTCTTACTGATATAAAATCGTTGCCTAAGGTATCAAAACCGTTGCCTTAGATCTACGGCAACGGCAACAAACACAACAGTTTAGAAACCGTTGCCTAAACCTATTGCAACYATTTTCCCTATCTTTTGCAACGGAAAAAAGTGTTGCCTAAGATCTTTTATGTAGTAGTGAATATACACTTCTTTCTCGGTTTTCAAAGAGTTATTTTTTGAGGGAAAAAGAAAAGGCCTTAAGTCTAAGATCAAGCAAGTAAGAGACCTTCACACGATTGCACAAATATTGAGCGATCATATACTCTTGTAACTCATCGAGTGAGTATTGAGAGAAACAACATTATATTGAATCACCAACGAAGGGCTGGGGTTGGTGGTTGGGTAGCAATTGTGAGTTCAGTTGCGAGTGCTTGTGAGTTCAAGTGCGAGATTAGCACACTTGGGTTGAGTGTGGGGTGTCATTGTGTGTGTGAGTTCACATAATTTGAGAGTGAGAGTTTCTTTAATTATTCAGATAGTGTAACATTAATAAAAGTGACTAGGGTAAAAGGATGTAGGCATAGTTGTCGAACCTCCTTAAATTTGGTGTACCTTTACTTTATTGCTTTTATATTGTTTATGTATTCAACGATAATTCCACTGTGAGACCTGTCTTACAGGTCTACTCAACTAGAACAATCGACAATCYAATTTTTTTTAATAGGTACTCAATTAACACCCCCTCTTGAGTACCCTCGGGAAACCTTCATGTTAGTTTGTCGATTTCTTCATTGGCTAGTTTGTTGGGGATACCCAGGGATGGGTTTGAAAAAGTACTCTGGTGAGTGGTGGTCCATGTTGGTAGGGGTCACACCAGATGAAATTTAGAAGTATTTATTTGGAGGCAAGATGCCCGAAAAGCTAAGCATGTTCTCTTCAAGTCTGCAAATCTGAAGGAACCAGTTATGCTGGTTCTGCATTCTTTGTGCAATAAGGTTTTGATCCCTAGATCATAGGGTAGGGGAACAATACACATCATGGAGATGGTTCTGATGTATCTCATGATGAAAAAAGTCATGATTAATCTRRATACTCTAATGCTGGATCATATGATGATTTGCTATCATTCATCACACCACGCTCTCCCTTATGGTTCCATAATCACATCTCTGCTTAAGAGTAAGAACATTCCTCTTCAAGTGGAGGAACAGTGCTACTAACTATTTTTACKAAGGCTATGCTTAAGTAGAAAGGTCTTGACATTGGTTCTGATGTGTTGAGATTCAATATTGCGGAACCAGCAGAAGTGGTCAAGCTACCACCAAGAAGAAGAAAAAAGTAAAGGAACCAGCGGTTCAAGATAACGTATTGTAGAGGCTAGATTACTACGAGAGTACCCTCAATAAGATGGTTAGGGGTATCGTTGTCATTTAGCTGCAGGGTTGACAAGATGGAAAAGGAGTTAGCTGTTACCTAGTTGCTGCTACTCACTGTTCTAGACATCAAGTCATAAATGGCTCCAGGGATTGGTTCTATCCCCCCTCCAGCTCGGGTATTTGCTTTTGCTGCTACTTCAAATTTGGTGGTCCCTCCAATTTATGGTCCAGAGGATAGGGAACCAGGGAACACTGAGGATGATAAGCAACCGATGGATGAACAAGAGCATGGAGATGAAGCTAAGGAGGATGAAGGAGTAGAGGAAGAAGTTGGCGATGATGATGATCCAGATGATGAGGTCGAGCAAGACGAGGAGAAGGAGGAAGATTKTGATGGAGAGGACTAATGTTATTTTGCTCCTATTTCCCCTCCCCCTTATTCTAAAAATAATTGATTTTGTTGAACTGTTTTGWTTCCTACCTCTTCTACGAACAATTTTTTCTATGTAGAATTGAGTTCTTTAGTTAAATTTTGATGGTTCGTATGAACTATTAACTTTGCTATGCTATGAATTTCTTTCACTAATCTTTCTTGCAGCATGATACTTGAATGGTGGTCGATGCCACTATATGGATGAGCACATTTAACAATTTGCGCATAATTCTTATGCAACGAGAATACTTTTTATTGATTCCAAAAGGGTAAAGTAGTGTACAAAGTTAAAGCCTAGAGTTTGCTAGTTTRGTGTGAGACATAGAGTAGTTCAAGAAGTTGGTGTTAGAGTAGTTTAATTTTTCTGTATTTATCTTTTGTAGGAACCAATTAGCTTCTCTAACTGTTTCATTTGAGTGGAGGTCGTATGAGATCCTACTGGTAAGTGCTCAGAATTTAATTAGGTTAACATAATTGGACGTTGTTACAGTTTAAACTTAACTTGTTAGCTACTAGACAACTTTTGATTAAATTTGTGCATCATTGAAAAAGGGAAGGCCTAAGCTGTCTCTGGAGGCCCCCTGTTAAAATTTGAATGGAGCCCAAATTACAACCAATAGATAACGGGAAACAGGGTTGATGCAAGTGAATAGACCGATATCAGGACCATAGTCTATGGTGTAGGAAACGCCAAACTGATATGATGCACTCTTTCCACAAAACATTGCATTTACTTATTTTGAGTGCACTCTTCGCCCAAATCGTGTATTGATGCACTCAATATAATCCATGTTGTTGGGTTGAGGACCAGCAGAAACTGTTCCTTAACTGTTATTTGGAAACAGTCATATACTACTTTGATATAGCATCCTAACCCTGTATGTTGCATAGCAAAAACCGTTTATATGCCAAGGACTTAAGCAAGAAGGCCTTATCAAAGAACATTTGAAGAGAAGATGATATGATCTATTAGATATGGATTTCAATGAAACTGGTTAAGTCTGAAGTTTACACGAAGACAGATTTGTACTTATTTATTAGACTTATAATTAGGAATCACTTCAGTGTAAAGTGCTAAAGTCCGAAAGTAGAATTTCCAACTTGTTTGTATGAGCATTATAGATGTTAAAGTGTGTTGAGCGGTGTTATGACTTCAAGGAACAAGTTTTGTAAGAATTTATAACCTACTCCAAAACAGAGACCAAAGTTAAGGACCAAGTTCTGTTGGAATATTTGTTGCTTGACACAAGCGGTTGCAAAAAAGATTTTCCTAAAAAATGTTTTTTAAGCTGATATTGAATGCCCAAAAATATATGTTAGGCAAAGGTAGTTTTTCGTCAGTATACAGGGTTTCCTTTAATCTTGGATATTACTATTTATCTCGATTGAGTATAATCGAATAAGGATAAAATAAAAATACTTTACTATTTTAAGAACACAAACAGTTCTATGGTTCAGGTTTTAGAGAACTAGGATTTTTGCGTGGAATATCTTCCAATATAAACTGACATGAGAACTCTAGACATAATTCCTCATGTCTCCACGCATAAACTGAATAGATCCCAGAGATTCCCTGCTGTTGAGTAAGACTAAAATATAACACACATGTAAACACAACAAGTTCTTCACAAATCCCCGAGCCATACAACAAAAGCACTTAGACGTGCTAAAATGATTTCTCTCGTATTATCTTAACACATAATTTATTAAGTGAAGATAAAAAAGACTTTGATTTTGTTAAAGTAGATATTCATAGCAGAGGGTTGAAGAATCGGTAAGCGTGTACATATTGCATAGAATTCCAAACACCAATTGGCTCCATAAGTGGCCCGGGATAGGTTTCGTTGAGGAGTGTACGACTCTGAAGTTAAGTAGCCGGGGGGGTGAATTGTGTTCCTGAGTAGGGAAACAATTGGAGGCCTGCGAGCGTGTATCTTAATTTTTCGACTACAAGGAGTGAATCAATAAGTACGATATAGGATAGAGGATGTAGGCATAGTTGGCTTAACCCTCGTAATTCTGGTTCTCTTTTATCGCTTTACTTTATTGTACTGCATCAGGGAATTAGCCCAAGCTGGTTCTCCCTGGTAATAACCGATAAGCAAAAGAAAAAAGTGGTATGGACGTACTTATCACTCAAATTCATCAGCCTCTCTCTGGAGTGCTATTCAAACCTTCAAAAGTCACTTCTCCAAATCCCTTCCCTCAACCCATAACCTATTTTTTAAGAATATTATCGATAATAAATGCTCCGGAATCCAAGTATTTAGTAAATCCTTCAAACAAAATTTCATGACATGTATGAACAACCATACACCGTGAGCAATAACCTCGAAGCATTAACATAAATAACCTTCATCTGCAGTATACGTTGATTTACTTTAGAATTGCAACAGTCCCCAAGTATGAATATTTATTTCTCTTCCACAAGAAAATTTACATATCCAAGACGGATTCATCCGAGAGATAATGTTGAACTGCGTGCGAAGTGTTATTAGATAAGGTGATAAAAAGGGCCCTAAAATAATGATATATCGTCATCAGTCACCTCTACATAGGTTTCTTCAAATACACATTTTAAGCAGTTACAAATACAGTGTTGTTTCCAGTAATAGGAAGACTTAAAGCAACCGTGAAGCAACACACAACACCCATATTTTTAAGTTGTTTTCTGACCAAATATATTTAAAGAAACATTAACTCAGATTTACCCATATGTGACATATACACAATGGAAAGCAGTAAACGACACCTAAATCGAGTTAGACATAGACGCGCCATGATAGACTAAACTACTAAAAGGAACAATATTGGCGCGTTGTTTTATATTGTAATAACAAAGGATATGTCATAATGCAAACATTAAGATCGCAATCTCACTTGAATAATGAAACTTACTTGAACTTATTGCTGTATGCCTTGAATTATTCAGATTCACGAATGAAAGGTAAGAAATATTATATTTTACGTCAACAAAATACATACCACATAATCCCTAATCCCAACTTGTACGTAGTACATGACTAGATTTTTGCACGCGATGCTACTTTGTTAGTAGAATTTTACAAAAAATGCTTAAAATGAAAAAATTGCAAAGTTAGCGAAATCCTATTAGCTATTTTTTTATCTACAAACTATAATTTCATATATTTGATAGAGACTTATCTCATTATTCTCTACTCATAAATACCCTAGACATTATTTACAGAAAAAAATAAAATATAGGAACTTACTTTGGTATTGTTTGTGCACGCGATGCATCTGCTTCTTATCGTAAATGTCAACAAATGCTTAAAAATGAAAATTTACAAGTTTAGGCAATGCTATGTTATTAGCTAATTTTCCTTCAAGTTTTTATAATTTGATTTAATATTTCTTACACACCCTCCGATATCCTTAAGTATGACCAAGTCGGAAATGAACAGAAAGCACCACCAGAACCTCGAAATCCCAAGCGCATATGTCGCCCTAATATTTGACTATTATACACAAGTGAAGAAGAAGTCTGTGGGAGCGAACAGATGAATAAAAACTTTCATATTTATAAGAATAAGTATATAGTCACTTGCCTGGGCGGTCTAGTTTATTCCGGCAGTATGATGAATACATTATATCAGTTCAATCAGTTCAATATATTTTTATACCAAATTTATACAACGCTAAAGATCATAATAACCCCCCTACAAACACCAAACCCCGCAAATTGGGAAAACGGTGAGGATGAATAGTCTGATATACTTCAAACTTTCTTTATAAGTGAGTATCAGAAAGGAGTATTTGCTCTTCTAATTAAGTTCTAGATCACTCACTAATTTGTAAGGAAAGGGAAAAAAAAGTGAAAGAATTTCCTCAGCTAACCCTGGAGTTTTCCTAATAGCTCTGATACACCCGAGGTTTCAGGATCAGCGATCAGGTACACCCTCAAATGCAGTCAGACAGAGCCAGTGAGAGGTGTCCGTTTACATAGCTCACAGTAACCCCTGCCCGTAATGTAGTCTCCGTAAAAACACATAATGCCCATTACTTTTCCCATCCAAATTACGACATTGAAAAAGTAACCCATTAACCGCCCAAACCAATTAACACCTAAAAGACTATCTAAAGATTAAATCCATGAATAATGTAATTTAAATAATAACTTAAAACTAACTACTAATTCACTCCAACCCACAGCAGAACCAACCCCTGACCACCACAGAACCACGAGACCACCACCATTCCCAAATTCACAAAATGTCGGACTTTCCCTATACATTCAGCTTCATGCAATAACAAACAAGAGCCACCACACATGCCAACCCACTTTCGAAAGCCAATTCGACAAAGTACCTCAATTGCCAAAACACCAGCCAAACAAACGTCATACACAAAGCAACCACAATCAATGAAGAAAATCGCATTCAATATGGCCCTCGGCAAAACTCGACAACCACGAACCGCAACCATACACAACCGCACCGATTTTAATATTAGGTGGTTGTCGAAGCTGAATAGCGCGTCCAGACTAATACACGAACCGTTTGCCAGCCCAATGACCCAGTGACACTGAAGGTAATGGTTGGACCGAGGTCATGAGCGGCATCAGCAGACGCCAACAATGTCGACAAACTCAAACAGTGGTCGTTAAATACTTCGGTCACTCAGCAACCCTTCCTCAACATTCCACTCCACCGCACAGAGACGAAGGTGACACCGGCACCGCGCCTCCGCTCTGCTCACTCTCTTCTCGAGCCCCTCGCGCGCTCTCTAGCTCACTCTCGTTCTCTCTCCGTGCTCTCTACTACTCGCTCCTCGGCTCGCAATTCTTTTTGTTTTCTCTTCTCTCGTCTTTCTCAGTCAATCATGCGCTTCCATCACTCAGCGAACCACAACGCTGCGCTCGGTAACGCCTAGTTGCGCCGCGCGCAACCTCCCTACCGCCGCCACCTTGCCTTGCAAGCCTCCTCAACTAACCCTCACTGTTGTGTAATTTTTTGTTTGTTTATTTTGATTTATGTTATGTTATTAGTATGTTCTGCTTAGATAATTAGTTTGTATTAGATGTTTGTCATAATTAGTATGGTTTTAGATTATGTTTGTATTAGAGAGCATATGTTTTAATTTATGATTTGTTTATTCATGTTTATAGTGATATTTTATTAGTATGATGTTACCTTATATTAGTTTGTTGTATATATGTTGTTTTAGTTAATTGATCATGTTTAGACCCTACTTGATTAGGTATTGCAAGTAAATATGAAAAAAACTACAACAAAATTGGATATTGTTAGACACTGAAAATTGTGTTCTCACCCAAATGAGTAATCCGGTGAATAGAAAATATACCGCGTCTCGCGTTTGTTTCGAACTTCGGAAAAGATATTTGACTTGAACTCACGAAAGTTGAGAAAACAGTAGAGGTCGTACTCGGAATTAGTGAGCAAGTTCACATACAGGCAAAACATGTTTTCTTTCGTTTTTCTCGATAAACTCAAGATTTAAAGTTGTTCAAAGTTTTCAAACGAGTACACTAGAGTGCGATTCTTCGTTGCCTTTTTGATTGTTCATCATGTCCGTCACTTTTTTTAGAATTCGCAAAGTTTTTTAAATTAATTTTCTGATTATCTAATGATTTCTATGATTTACGCAATCCCGTATAACAGTCACCAAGAAGTACGCAAGATAACACTAGAGTTGAATAATTAGAAAAAATACTCCGGAAATACTGTGGAACCACTTCTAGAACAGTTTCACTAGAACTCCTCTTTACAAGAAACCTATAGCGGAGGAGCATAGGGTACGTCTAGGTGCGTTGCGACGGAATCAAGGGAAATCAACGGAATGAAAATCGGAGCCGAAATCGAAATATTTCGAGGTTTTGGAAAGTATAGTACGAGATCATTGAGCGTTAATACGCAAGAGATGAGCGCTATATACGCTCACCTAGGAGCGTATAACGCTCCTCAGGCTGCGTATATACGCTCAATACATTACACACGTTTTTGCCCAGAAAATGAGAACTGAACCAACTACGCATAGGGAACTTGGAAAAGCGGTCTGTATAATAGAAGCGTAAATCAACCGCTCTCTCCCAATGAGCGTATATTCGGACGCTGCATAACAGACGATCAACGCAGGCGATCATCGCAAGGTGGGTTTTACACTTCGTTATTTGGCCTACGGCGAGCCGGACTAAATAACTCCAACGAGTTGTTATGAGCGAGAATAGCCTTATGCACTAGGTCCGTGAGTAGAGAAACGGAGCACTATCACCTTACACAACACGTACTTTCCGGACCACCCTCCACAACACAAAGTCACAAGACACATTCGGTAATATAGCATTAACTCTCCAATGAGAGAAACATCTCACAAACCCCAACTCAAAGAACTAACCATTCGTTTTCTAATTCAATAGCGATCGCTATCTCTGCTTGAATCTGTAGATCCAACAAACATATA
>SNQN01004973.1:0-32318 GCA_008642245.1 Bassia scoparia | reverse complement strand
CAGCATTGGTGCACCTAAAACTATTACAAACATTTAAGGGGTCAGACGTATACGCATAATTGCTACTAGCGTAACTATCGTTATTTTTGAATGACAATAGACACGTAAGATGAATTTACTATTCATTATTTTTTAAAATGCTTCCAAATGCTTCGAAAATTGAACACAAATTTACCCAAACTAATACATACTTACAATTAGACTCGTATGTTTTTTATTATATTTATATCATTTTTTAAATATAGGACAATAAATCCAATAAATGACTAAGTAAATGTTTGTATAAGAAAAATGTATGACTCGGCATGTCTGACCAAACTAGTTTTTTATTAAAAAAGTTCCTACTTCAAACACTTAATTACATGCCGCATCGCGTCAATAAAACTGTAGACATTAAGTATTGCAATGACCTTAGGATGTTGGCTCCCTGATATTTGATTTTATGAAATGTTGGCCACGCTTTGATACCAAGTCGTGGCAAATTTGTACACAATGACTTTGTGGAAGTCGTCCAGAATGTTGAATTGTTTTCCAACTTCAAATGCAGATTCTAGAGCGGTCACTTGAGACCTTGGTCAATAGTAGTATGAACGGACTGACTCGGAGGATTTGTATTCGACTCCGATCTCAGGAAAGTCGGATTTAACTCAGTTCGACTCCAACTTCGAGATTCGTTTCGACTCGATTTTCAATGTGAGATCTACTGACCCGATTTCGATCAGTTTTTCTTTTTTAGTGTAGTTGTTTTTCCTATTACTTTTTTTATTTACTCTTTTTTATATGAAATAAGTTCTTGACTTTAATTTCATAGTCTACTAATATAAAATTAATGTTAATATTGCATAAATGTCGAGTCGATTTTTTGTGAGATCGACTTCGATCCGACTCCGACCTTCTCCAACTCGAGTCGACTTTAATTTATATCGGATTCGAGTGATTTTCTCCCCAACGGACGGTTGGGTCAGATCCGTAATGATTGTCATCCGTAGTCAATATGTCTTTTTTTATGAAAATAACTGATTATTAAAATAAAATAAAATACAGATATAAATTGAGATGATATATCTTATATTTTTTTTCGGGAAGAAAATAGTTTCATTTATAATAGACCAAACGACACTTACATTCTGACAAACTATAGATATACTAATTACTATAACTTATCTCAAAATCAATTTGATTAAAATTTGGCAAAATAATTCCTTCATTTGAAGCATCGAATTGTGATTATTGCAGATTCGAATTCTTCTGTTAATGCGTAGTTACGTCCCTATGCACATCATAATATTTCAAATCTGACAAAATAACCTAATTCTTCAATTTAACTAGATTCATTCTTGAACTCAGAAAAAATGAAGTAAAACGACATCAATCATGGGTTTTATTTCAAGATTGCTTTACAACTGCCCTTAGGTCCACATCGGAAGACCCCATCTCCATAATTTATGAATAAACCAAAACTTCAAAGGAACAATGGTAGATGACTTCATATCGATCGATAACAACCAAAGTAATGTAAAACAATAAACTCCTCAAATCCTTATTGAACCAAACACGCAATAAAAACTCCGAATCTGACCTGACTAGTCGATCAAGCTTGGTTTTTCTTTATAATTTTTTATGAAAATTCTATTTTAGGTTTTTTCCCTTATCTCTTCTTATGTTTAGTTTTTTTATATGAATATAATGTTTTTAATAATATATTATAATAGCTATAAAATATAAATTAGATAAATTGTATAAATCGGAGTCGATCGGATGTCAAAGTTTTTGAGATCTGATCTGCTCTTTCATCAGAGTCAGATTTTTTTAACGGAGTGGACTTAATTTTTCGGATCGAAACGATTTGTTTTCCATCGATCGAGCGAACTAGGTCGAAATGCGATTAGATTGTATCTTACTTAAGGACGCGTAAGCAAAAAAAAACTAACTAGAATACACTTATTAGCCATAAACAACAATGAATTTTCAGCATTTTGAAAAAAAGTTTAAGAGAGAACGAAAATTCATTGTGTGATTATTTAACTAAATTTGCTTTACATTGTACTCTTTTTTAAAAATACGTGAACATTAATTGTTACTTTTCAGTTACAGAGGGGTACTACAGAGTAAAGTAGGTAAAACCTCATGCTTTTTGGATAAATTGTCCAAACTAATAAGTTCAGCTTTTTTTTTGGAAACTATCTATTTTACATTTTTTGCATAACCAATATATGAAAGTTTGTTGACTATACTTAATTTGGTATGCATGCGTTGACTGTAGTTTTTGAGTGACTTAAGTCACGTGGTATGCACGTGAGATGTTTTTTTTGCCAATTTGCTTTTTTTCTCATTTTTCCTCTAACTTCACTCACTCCTCTAATCAAATTATTTGAAAGGGGTGATTTGAACAAATTAAGTAAAAGGGGGAATAAGAAGAATCACGCCAAAAATCACTCACGCGATGACGTGACTTGAGTCACTAAACCAAGTCAACGCTGAATACAAATCAGGTATGGTCAACAAACTTTTTATACTTTAGGTAATTTTTGTGCAAAATTGTAAAATATGTAGTTTTCGCAAAAAGTAGTAACTTAGATATTTGAATAAATTTTCCTTCTTTTGTAAACACTATACCTTTATCGTGAATTCAAAACCCTTGACATTTTAAATTAAGTAAAAAAAGGCATAGCTGAACGACAATCGATCAATAAATGTAAAACGAAAGCTAGATCATCCTCAAAGAGCAACCCTCCTCAAAAACACACTCGAATGGATTCCAAAGAAGGACATTGTTCAACTTCTGCAAAAGCTGACAGCCGATCATTCTGGAATGGAACAAAGACAACTCAAGAGATGGGGTAGAAGATCAACGACGAGAAACGTTTCGCCGCATCGATTTTCGCGCGATCGCCAGAAGACGAAAGTTCGTGGTGCCCGGGAGTGGGGCGTCGGGTGCGGGCTTGGGTCGGGTTCGGGCTTGCGGTGGACTTGGGTATTCTAACTGGGCCTTGAATCATCTGCCGTTGTGCTCGGTTTGGAGCGGTGTGGCGTGGGTGCGGGTCGGGTAGGCAAGGGTTTGGATATGGTGACTTGGAAGTATATTCAAGTCGGATGTGCTTGGGTTCAGGAGAGAAGGGATAAGAAAACGGATTCCACAACAGCTCTAGTAACTGGTAAGAATTAGAAATATATGTTCGTTTCCTCATTAATATTGTTATATTAAGCTGTAATTATGGTATTGTCAATTTTACAGAGAAAACAAACTTATTTTCTGATTAAGAGAGACTGGACATTTCAGTATTTCTAATTTTCTTATTATAAAGTATGCTGTTGATTTCATTGTTGAAGCTCAAATTATGCATTTACAGTTCAAGAATGATGATTCTAAAGATTTCTAATGCCGGCCTATCTTAGACAGCCCAAACACAACAGAATGCTCATGGCATTTGTGTCATGTTCTCACAGCACATGATATTGAATTACAACCTTCCAATGGCAAGTTTCTCATGCATCGGACTGGATAATAATAAATATACACAATAATAGAATTTTTAATCTTATAATAAATAAATAACAGTGATGATCAATATAGATTGTAAAAACATATTTTGCACCAAACATTGCTGATCTTATTATAATCTATATGAGAGCACTCATTCATTATATCAATAGGATAATAATAAGGGTCATATTGGATTAAAGTATAAATTGTCCAGATCCTAAATGTCGCCAGATGGTAAAACTGTCAAAATAATGCGTAAAAAGCTTGGACTGTATTTTCAGCATGTAAAATGACTTGAAATTAAAATTAACAATTTTATGCATTCGAATATTGAGTATATGTATTGATTTTCATGAGTATAATGTCTGTCTACTTTTTTACATAATCCAAATTATTCACAGTTCTTGGTAGAATATGAATGATCTATTGCTCACATCGAAATTTCTTGCACCAAACATCTTTCGGTGATCTTATGAGTTCGTAACTCTATGACTTATTGAATTAGGAGCAGACTACGATTGATTACTTTTTTCAATATTAGGTGTAAATGAAATACATCTGGATTTGATAACTTGAGCTTATCAGATAATGTTCTTTGTTGTCAAGCAATATTCTAATTTGTGCGACGATGTAAATTTTAGATTACGTTTGCTAGACTGATAATCAAGATCAGACTGACAAAGTTGTGGAGCTGGACTTTTGTATGTTGACAATTTACTCTATTCTAGGCTTGATAGGTATTTGCTTAGGAGTAAACTGAGATTAAATTGGTATAGCTGGCCATATTACTTGTGAGATAAATCGTTTGGTAATGTAGTTATGGCTATATTACCATAATAAGAGTTTATCTTAAAGATCTTTCGTGAATATAGGTTAGTTCACGAAGGATAAATTCTGAGTGGAATCTTTGCTGAGAACTATGTTATTCCGTCCGATTGATAACGATTTTCTGTAATCGGAATACGAACAAAATTCGTATTGAAGCGATTTATCGAGTAACTCTCCGACGTTAGAGTCTAATATTCTAATTTGGCGTCGATTTTATAATATGTGGTTATTAATTTAATCTGAATTTTGCAATAGATCGAGACTCTTCGAGAATAATTTGGCTTCATGATCCTTGCTAGTTGGATGTCCGATTGTATTGCTGTTACATCTACTGGCTAATTGCGTTTTTGCTGGGTTAAATGGTTTGACATTTACGATTGATGTCAGTTATGATTAAAACGAATCGACGTTTTTCAATCGTAAAAACGATCGAACATTGGAACCAGTATAATTTAGATTTTGCATATTGACATTATTTTGTTAATCTTATTCAGAGAATGGAATTTTGGTGTTTGAATTTCAAACCCAAATTCATTTAGTCTAATTTCGTCCACATTAATTAAAGGTTAAGCTCAATTAACACCACCACCCCCATCCACCACTTCTCTCACACCAATTAAAGGTTTACTCATTAAAATTTTATAAATTTGGTTATCACGTAGAAAGGTACTAAATCAAAGGTATTGTAGAATATTTTTTTTTTTGCAGGGGTATATTGTAGAAACGGAACTGAGAGTTATTTCATAAAAATCCAATTATATATAAACCCACCAAACAGGGAACCAACAAGACTTTGCTGGAAGAGATGTGAAGTACAGTCCTATGCACGCCCGATTCTTACTTGTATTAATTAATTAATTATTTTGCGTATGTGTTTAATTAAGAGTGTCGGTATAACGTATAACACAGCGTATATTGTAAGTTCTTTATACGAAATATTGATCTTTTCTAAGAAGCTTCGTATGTGGTCAAATCAATCAATGAGTATACTCTCACGTATTTTGGTTGCAAACTTGCCAACAAACATTGACAGAAAACTAAAAACATATAATTAAATCAAGTAAAATTTCTTCAAAATACACACAGATGAACGTTAAAATGTAGTCGTCGATTGTTCGCTGAATTATGTATCTTTCTATAAAGCGAGTTCAAGTTTCTTCGAAATACTTTGGAAGACACCATAATCAATACATATATAATCGCATCCTCAATTCGACACCAATGCGAAATTGTACGACTTACAATTCATGAATCATATTTCAACAAACCTAAATATATTCAATCTAAACTCCACAAAAAGGGGAAGAAACAAGAATTGGATAATCTCCATTAAAAAGAAAGCAAGATAATTATTAATGCTAAAAACAAAAAAACTAATTAAGGAAGCAAAGAACAAATTTGGATTTACATATACAAATCAACAATGATAATGACAGCCCTGCAAGCACCAAAATTTTAGGTTTTAGGGTGAAAGCCCCTCGCGACCTCAAAGGTTTTAGGTTTCAGAGGAGAGAGAGGTTATCTTGTTCTCTGAAGTTAGATTTATGGTTTGCTTGTATGTGATGACACCTCTTATCTTTTGTTTGGAATCATCACATCAACAACAAAGCCTATGGAATGTGGATGATAATCTCTATAGATTCTGATGATTATCGACGAGTGATGTTTGTGCCATATGTAATTTATCGAATTTGAAAATTAGGAACTCCTTTTTTCCTCCCTTCGTTCACTTTAATCTTACATTGTCTTTAGGATATAATATAGAGAAAGTTTTAAAAATGAGATTTTTTTTTAGATTTGTTCTATATATATATATAATGTATATTTGTATTTTTATAATTTTATATGAAATTACGTAAGAGTATAAGATTTTTCGTTAAAGTCCAAATGCATTAAAAGGTTAATCTAAATATGGATCATTTTTCAATAATTTTGATCCTTTTTATGTCTCTCATAAGCTGACACAAAGAAATCATAATTGGTGGTTCACTCGTGTAGAGTAATAAGATATTTTTTGATCTATTCTAATTGAGTAGTTATGTTGATCGAATGAGAAACTGATAATGTAGCATGATTGACTTGGTCGATTAATGAAATAAATACTTTGGTTGTTTAGCTATGTGCATCTGAGACTGAATTGAACACAAGGACAAATACAGTTTGGTTAGAAATTACTCTCCCTCTGTGAATCTTTGATTAATATGAACCCCTTCGACATCTTCTTATGCACCAAATTGCAATAAACTAACTTGTACATCAAACAAGAATATATGTTAAAGTAAAAAATAAGCTTAGAACAAATAAGAAGGAAGTCGTGCAGGATTCAACGAATCACTCTAAAATCAATTGTCTCCATCTAATAAATGATCTTATCCACATCCTTCCTTCATTAGATATTGAAATGCTGTGAATTAAGTATGAAGCACTCAATGAGTAATTAAAAAGTTTTTTCAATAAGAGTAAAGGCAGAATCAAGTTTTTTAATTTGTGATTAGACGAGCTACTTATTACACATTATTAGTATATTGTGCAAACTTTATGGATAGTTATTATAACTTATTGTAGATGTGTCAGCTACCTTTTGAGCTAAATAAACTTTTACAAAAAAGTGTCTGTCACACCCACTTAAATATGATTGTTATTACATCCCAAAATGGACCGGTTGGTTTGTGTGATCATTGGCCTAAGGTTACATTTTTTTTCATCTTGTCGAAATCAACTTTTTTTTAAAACAGACCAAATCATTATTTACAGAGTAATACATAATTAAAAGACCTTGTATATCATTTTTCAAAAATATCAATAAGTACGAAGTATATGAAATATGAGATTAGCATGTATAAATARTGTACGTCGACAAAGATGAAAATATTATTAGTGGTTGCATACTTTATTTGATTGCATGTATTAACACCTAAAAAACATACTTATATTTATTTATTAACAAACTACCTATTAATTCCAATCATTATCATAGAATGCAATACAACAACATCTATCTATCTACAAAGGCATCAAATAAAATCTGAAATAATTGTTTCAATGGCTTACAACTTCAAAGAATAATGACTATTATACCAAACATTATGATTCAAACATCTTGTATATAGGTCCTACTCTCTTGCCTATTGTCTTAAACACTCTAAACAAGTAAACAACACCATGTGCACACCAACTTTCCTTCTATCTCCATCCAAGAAGAAAATGACCAAATAAATATCAATGAATTTGAATAAAGATGCAATTTATGATGATGCTTATCCAATATTAAAGTTTGGATTTTGAAATTAATTAATGAGGATAAGCAATTCAATAATCTGAAATAAATTACATCTATTGTTAGATTTTGAACAATCTTAGTTTTTTGGGTTGCTTTTAAAAAATCAGTGTTAGTTATATACACTTATACGAGGAGTATATCATAACACGTATATAATTATATATGTATGTATAATTAGGATTGACATAGTCATTAGGGTTGTGGCTTGATATATATAGTTCTAGAGGTGATCAAATAAGGTCGACCCGAAAATACAATGGGATTTGGTCATGAAGTTTCGGCCCAAAACCGGATCCGGCCCGCCCCAATTTCCTCGACACTTTGTCGGGCTTTAGTCTTCATTTTTGTTAATTTTTTGAGCCCGGTCCGTAAAAGTCCGTCAAGTCCGCTCCAAATTTTCAAACTTTGGGCAACATTTTCAGACTCGATTCCAAGCTCGACCCGGTTAAAGGGTTTAATTTCACATGTCAATCCGCCCGAACCCGACCCGGCTCATGATCACCTCTATATAGTTGGTTTAATTTGCTACTAAAATGCAAGCCGTATACCCACAACGATTGACCAAATCTCCATACGGCCATGTCTGTCCATGGTATGAAGTGTTGTCATGTGGACATATGATTAGTCCAACTTTCTCGTGTTTTTCTTATAGAAAGTTTCATTCTGTTTCATGTCTTCCATTCTCACAATCATCACAAATATCTCCCTCCAATTTTAACGATTTTTAAACCACCTCTTTTCCATTACACATTTACACTTTTCCCATTTCCCCTCATCAACTGTCCCCCCTAAAATAGTACAATCAAGGGGGGCAAAAACTAGGATTAGGGTTAAAAATAAACATCATCATTACAACAAATGATAAGCAAGCTAAGGGTGAGGTGACATACATAATAAAAGAATTCCTAAGTTCCAACTTCAAATTAAACCTCAAATTATTTTTTTTATCCTATTCAAGACAATAATATGGAACTAATAAGTTTTACAAGTATATAGTTACTATTCTTCAATTCGCGTGATATATTTATGCTATACTTTTTTTTTTCCAGAAAGTTTTAATTTGGTATGATTAACATATTATATTTATTATGTTATTAATAAGTTTTTCATGTGAAAGTATCAAACTTTTAATCGTCCCTACTATTTCCTTCTCCCAATTTTATTCATTTGGTCCCATTAAATTACATACTATACCATTCTCTACATTAAATCAYCTACTTGAAAAATTGCTAAATGATAAGTGAAGTGAGTAAATATAATGGAGAAAGTAGTTGGTAATAACCACAACTTTCAAGTTTCAACCCTCCATGATATGGATGAATGGAGTTAGTGTGACAAATAATGTATGGTGGTGAAACTGTGGAACAGTGGAAGAAGGGTTTGCAAAAGTCCCATATCATTTGGACTTACTTCGTTAGAGCACTCACAGTAGTGAGTGAAAATTTGCTCAAACAAAAAAATTGATCTAAAATGTTGAAATTTGCTCTTTTAGCAATGAGCAGATTTTGCTCTATAATGAGCACTCGATAAAATGCTCTTTGGCTGAGCATAATAAAAAATGCACAGTACTTTCGTGGGGCCCGCGTTGAAGCTGCAAAAAGTATTTTTTTTTTTGCTTTTCCCACTACCAAAACGACGTGTTTTGGTAAAGGGAAAGTTGTACCCTTCACCAAAACGCGTCGTTTTGGTAAGGGGAATAGCAAAAAAAAAAACTACAGACACTCCCCTGCAGCTTTCTCTGTCGGCCCAATAGGAGCGCGACACGTGGCTGGGGGAGTGTATCAGCCAATCAGATTTATTCTGATTAATTGCAAYGGCTAGCTTATTATTTGTAATTTTTCGACTGTTTAAAAAATTCAAAAAAAAAAATTTTTACCAATGGTCATAATTTTTCATCCTCTATAAATAGACACCCATTTTGCTATATTTCCACACACTTTGAAAATCAGCAAAAATCTCTAAATCTTAATATTTTGGTCTTAATTGCCTTCAATTCCAAGGTAATTTTCCCCCTAAACTATATTTATGTTTTCTGAAATATATTATAAAAATATTTATTTATTTTAGTATTATTAATGGTGTTATTGTTTTTTTATTATTAATTTGTTGTTGTTAATTATTTTAGTATTATTAACGTGTTGTTGTTGTTGTTAATTATTCTAAAACGTGTGACTAATTAATTAAATAACATTAAATTAATACGGGAAAATTTTATTATTTTATTACAAAGTATTAAGTAATTGACAATTATTCTAACCGTGATTAATTAATTAATTAATTAATTACGAAATTAATTACAAAATATAAAGTAACTTAATTGTCTTAAATATATATAGAAGAGTATGAAAAAAAATTAAAAGATGATGTGGAATATGGTGGGGTATGGGAAAAAGTAGAAGAGAGAGTGTTGTGAGCATTTTTTTTTTATCATTGGTGTGAAGGAAATGATAAAGGTTGAGAAAAAATTTGATGGAAGGAGAGAGAAAGTAGGAGAGAGAGTAGTGAGCATTTTTTTTATCATTGTAGTGAGTGCTCTTAACATGCTTGCAACTTCTTTAAAAAATTATAATCTTAGAGCTCATTTGGTTACTATTGGAATTTAATTATCATACTCTTTAGGAAATTTTAATTCATTCATGGAAAATAAATTCCCCTGTTGATTAATTAGGAAATGATTTTTGGTGTTTGGTTGAGTATAAAAATTTCCAATTGGCACGATAATGTCTAATTACCAATGGGAGGGTTGGTGATCAATTTCCCACATTCCATAGGAATTTCCATTTCTTAGATGTAATTCCCACATTCATCATATTTTTTTTCATACCAAATAACTAGCCAATTACATACTCCGTACTTCCTATAGAGTCTGAGGTGAACCAAACGACTTTATATTTATTTATTTATTTTGTGACATTACTGAAGTTGAGTACTTGTATAGTTGTATACCACAAAAGTTTACATAAATACCAATTCAAGATAATTAAACACAGGTCAAAACTTTGATTTTGAAGATAAGTAATACAGTATCTTGTTAAATAATTATAAGTTAGACTCGTCATGAACCATAATTACATTCCAACCCCTTGCTCCTCCAAGCGAATTTCCCCCTAAATAATCTTAACAAGTTGCAAAATTCCCAATTTACTTCGTTTCCGAAATTATTTCCAACGCTAATCTTCACAAATGATCATTATTGGTTTTATTTTTTTTAATATTGGGAAAATCGCAACTGGTAGTAGCGATTTTCCTGGGGAATTTACTACTGGTTAGGGGTGAAACTAAATCGATTTAAAACTGAATACCAAATCAAACCAAACCGTATTAAAAATATGGTTCGGTTTTTTTAAAAAATTTGGTGCGATTTGGAGTCAAATTTTCTGAAAATTTGGTTTTCGGATTGGAGTAGGTGTGAGAGAAGAAAACCAAACTCCAAACCGCACACCGAATTATTAAAAGGGCTTGTTTTAGTTTAGGCCCAATGGTCCATTTGCCCCATTAACTCTCCAAAACTTAACTTTGTTGTAAAGTGGTTATTCTATTTGAAACTTTATTTGGACTTAATTTGAATTTGTTAATTCATTAGAAATTTTAGAGATTATTTAAACGTAATTTGTTATTGTAGCTAAATTGAATTAAAACACTCCAAACTAAATGTAATTTGTTATTGTAGCTAAATTGAATTAAAAATTCGGTTTGGTTTGGATTGAAGGACTAAAAACCGATTTTTTCGATTTGGTTTGGTTTGGAGTGAAATTTTAAAAACTGAAATAAAATGGTTCGGATTTGGAGTTGGTCATAATCCAAATCGAAAATCGAACTTTCACCCCTGCTACTGACAAAAGCAATATTTTACCGTATTTATTTATTTTTGCTCTAGACATCTGAGGGTCGAAACAAAGCAACAAAATCTAACATTTGCTGGTTTGTGCAAAAATTACAGTTCTAAGACTTCTAACAGGCTATAACCCAAAACTGATTGCCTGATTGGTCCCCCTCAAATAATTTGAGTGGAGAATTGGAATAAATATTAAACTTTATCCCAAAAAAACCCAAATTAATGGAAAAGTTACGCATCCCAAAATAAATAAAAAACACTCCGTAAATCCGAAACCGAAAAATCACTAAAAAAGGAGGCAAATTGCCAGACAAGATACCCAAATAATATCGATTCCTCCTCACAAAAATAAATTCCTAATTAAATTCCCGCTATAAATAAAATAAAACCCCAAAAACCACCATTTCTCCTCTCTCTCTCTCTTCTCTCACCTCTTCATTACCAAACATGCCCAACACCACCGTCACGGACCTCTCACAGACGCCGTATTACGGCGGCGCAACCCCCAAAGACACCTCCAAGCTCCGCCTCATGGTCAGCTATGGTGGTCACATCCTCCCTCGCCCCCACGATAAAACCCTCTTCTACGCCGGCGGCGATACCCGGATCGTCTCCCTCCCGAGAAACTCCTCTCTTTCTCTCTCCTCCCTCCGTTCCCACCTCTCCAAGTCCCTCATGGGTGGGTCCCACGCCTTCTCCCTCAAGTACCAGCTCCCCAACCACGACCTCGACTCCCTCATCTCCATTTCGTCAGATGAGGATCTTGTGAATATGATTGATGAGCACGACCGGATTTCGGGTTCGAATTCGGGTCCCCGGATCAGGTTCTTTTTGTTTCGGAACGGTAATGGTAAGGAGGAGGATCCGGTTGATGGGTTGAAGAGCGATGATGGGTGGTTTGCTGATGCGCTGAAGGTGGCGGGTTCGAATCTTGGTAATGTTAATGGTGGGAATGATGCCCCGGAATCGATCGTTTTGGAGAGTAGCTCGTCGTTTGGGTCGAATAGTTCCTCCAATTCTCCGGGGAACAAGTGCAGTTGTGGTGAGGATTTTAAGGTGGTTTTGCCCTCTGTTGATTCCTTGGGAAGGTATTGTTTTCCATTTCTGATGTTTATTTCATTAATTCAAAATATTTATGAAATATATTGTTGTTTTTTAGGTTTTGTGGGAATAATTGTGAATTAATTTAAAAGGGAAGATTGATATGTAAATTATGAATGTATGCTTTTCTTTGTGCCTGCAAATGTATAATTTTGCTTGAATGAATTTGTGTGCTTTGTATTTTGAAATTAAGCTTGATTTTGGAAAATAGAATTATGTTCTCCGGAAATTTAAGAATTTGTAGTCAATTATTGGAACCAAAGATATATTCTTCCACCCAAAATTGATTTTCTTATTCTCCCAATCTAAAGTTGTTGATTTTTAATATTTATAATAGCCTTACCATAATCTTACATGTTGTAATCTCTAATTTATGTTAAAGAATTCTCCAACTTTGTCTTTGTGACCTCTGAGGCTCTGACCAAGGCAGGTTTTTTGGGGAAGAAACGAGACAAAGGGAGTATTATGCATTTCTCATTTTGTTAGGAAAAGTGTTTATTTGAGGTGCTAGTGTTGAATAGAGATAAGCTATATTAATGATTTGGATGGTGTACCAGGAAGATGCTAATAACAGGAAGGACAAAACTTTAGGGAAGGTTCCTTGCCTAATCGCCAGCCCATTAGCCCATTCTTTACGAAATTAGGATAGTTATATCTAGTGTTGATAGTTGTAGGGGAGTACAAAATTAGGCGAATGAGTATGATATAATCAGCTATGCAGTAATTATTACAATGGGAGGCTGAGGTGGTCTGACATATATGATTTGTATGGATTTCTTATGCAATTCATCCATCTTTATTTCTCAATACAAATATGGGAGCATATAGCACTAGATCAAGGTTATGGACTACGGAGGAAGATGATTCTTGTGTTTGACTTGACTTAGTTGACTATGGGAAGATATATAAATGTTTCAATCAGGTAGCCAACGCCATTTTTATAGGGTAAAGGCTTTGGTATTGCTGTCATAGTCATACTTGTACTTGACCTGGGCAGATCCTGTCTTTCTATGGTGATAAGTGATACTAGATCCTGTCTTTCTATGGTGATAGGTGATAACTTGCCGAGACTGTTGGCAATACTAGTTTTGGTAGTGGTAATTACTTGGTTATTTCTTTAATTACATAATGATGGTTGTTTCTTTTGTAGTAATTGTAGAGTCTGGGCTGCTTCTTGTCTATCTTGTATTCTTGTTACCGAGCTTAGTTAGAAAAGGAAGTGGGGATTTGATTACCAGTATGTGCCATGCAAATGCTCTATTCTATATTCTATATGTGCCCTAATGATGGTTGCTGTCCTTGCATGATGGTTGTTCTTGAATTTTCTGAAAAGAGATAGTCTAGATGAACTWATATAATGTGCATTTTTTGAAGCAATARATGACAATATCTGCAGATGTTTAATTAAGCATTAGACTGTTGGTCTTCTAGAACAAAAACTGACCTTGATAACTCKCTGGATTGTTGTATGTCACAGTGATTGTAGTATTCCCAGCCCCAACTTTAGTCAGCAAGCAATAGTATATCAAGATACATCGGGATTCTTAGACTCTAAACCTGTTTCTGCTAACCTAATTGAGAGTGAAAACAATGCCTCTGATCGTTCTCCTCGGAGTGATCTTCTGTCTGGTTATATGGTGTCCAAACCAATGGAGCAACCACAGCTTCAATCCCCATCTCAGCCACCCCTACCAGCACCACCAGCAGCATCACATTATATTCACCACCCTGCTTCTCAAACTAATTATGTTGCCCAGTATTATCCAGGTGCTATTCCTGTTGCATCTTATGCCCCAATGTATCAACCTTATGTTCAACCACAGCAACCTGTCCAGTATCAGCATCATTTACATAAGCCATACCCAGTCTACATGATGCCTATTGGGCAGACACAAAGCCTGTATGATGCATCTATGCCTCGTAGTTTGACAGCTGGACCAACTGCTGCGACGAGTCAACCTCAAGTGCCTTCAAATCATGTTATGGTTGCTTCCCCAGTGGTTTATGAAGGATATAAACCTGCCACAGCAGCACCTGAATATGCTGCGAATGTTTACGGATCACCATCTGTGGCAACCAAGCCTTTGACGTTGCCTCCAGTGAATCAACYAGTTCAGCCTGTTACTGTACCTCCCCTCGAAAATACCAACTACATCAATGATTTTGAAGATCCTATGCATGCTCAGATATACAAAACTCAACCTTCTGGATCTACACTGCCTTCTCATCTTCAAATGGCAACTAATGCTGCTACAATGATGTTATCAGAGAATTTCAGTCAATTACAGGTGGAGAATACTAAGCTTTGAGCACGGAAGTGCTGCCTCAAAACAGTTTTGAGTTAGACACTGGGTTCATTATTGTAATTTTCTTTTTTTTTTTGTTCCTGGTTTTCCTCCAGTTTTTTTTCCCTTTACTGTGTGGGCAGTATATTGGCTTTTCACTCTAATACACGGTTTAGTATTCATATGATAACGAGGTTTTGTTAATTTTTTTACAGTGTATACAATAGATAAKGTGCTAGACATCCAGCATTCCTGAATGGATTATTGTAAGAATTCCGATTCTGTTAATGTAACAGTTTGGTGAAGTAATGTATTATTACTGGCTTACTGCTATCTTTGTCTTTTGGATATGTTATTGAAGTATCAGTGTTGTTTTTTTTTTTGTTCCGTTCTAATATTATCTATGGAGTAGGAATTTGGCTGTGTTCTTGGTCCATACACGAAGATACGAGAAGTTGTGGAATCATACACGTGRGTTTCACAAAGAATCAAATATTGCCCCCAACAAATCTTTACAAGCACGCATATCATACTCTATATCTCCCTAATCTAAGTTACATTATGTTGATTACAAAATAACTGTACTCTGCAGAACCTGGTATGTACATTCCATAGTGCTTGAATGTGATTTTACAGAACAAATTTCTGATTTAGTTGTCAGTCAAGGGGACAAAATTATCGTTCTCAGTTTGGTCATTTGCAACGTATTTTGCAGCCTCGAGCATTGCCTTTTTCCTCCTCTTTACACCGCAAGAAATTGAAGTGCTTATACGCCTTGTACCTGAAGTTCCTCTTAATTTTGTTTGTCTTACCGGGGTCAAGCTGTAGTCTCTATCTTTCATCGTTCTCCTTGTCTGCAGCTCCTCTGTCACCTAGTTTAGCCAGCTATGCGCTTCTCCCATTTATTATGTACTCTCCTCCTCTCGCTCAGCTCTTCAATTTTTCTTCGAGCTGCAACAATCTTCATCTTAATTTCATTCTCATCAACTGTTAATGCTTCTGCCCTGCTATTTGCTGCTGCCACCTTCTTGTCTGCAATCTCTTGAGCTCCGGCTGCACATCCTATCAAATATTGTACTCATATTTCGATATGGTGATAGTAAACTTGTCTTGGAAGCCCTTTTTCTTGCTACATTTTCCGCCACAGCCTGTAATTTCTCAAGAGCATTTGCCTCTACTGTTTAATTCTTCGAGATCTTCTAATACACTTCAAGTCCCTCTTTCATTTCTCTCGGTTTCTGAGTTAATTTTCTGAATCTCAGCCCTTGTTTTTCGTTTCATCTTTCAGTTGTTCCTCCTCTTTCCTCGCTTCCTCCTTTTCTCCCTTCAGCTTCTCTAAAGTATGGAGAAACTCGTCAACATTAATTTCGCTTGTTCCTCAGAATTCCCTGGCAGCTCTAACTTATCTTTGGCTTTAAGAAGTTTCAAGTTCATTTTCTTTATAGACTTTTTCTTTTCTGCTTCCAATTTCTCAATCTTACTCTTCGCACTTGTGATGTTATATCAGCTCGTTCTTATTACATCCATACAGTCCATAAGCTGAATCCCTGTTTTTTTATAACCTCCAACTCCTTTTAGCTGCCTCCACATCTACTTGTGATCGACTGCAACTCGAGTTCTTCTTCTCTCTTGGCTTCTCATAATTTTATAATCCATCTCCTTAATCAAATTCAGCTCATTCTGCAATGCATCCACATCTGTATTTGTAAGTTCCAAACAGTTTTTCAAGATCCTTTATTTTTCCAACCTCATTCCTTAAAACACTGATCTTCTTTCTGTATTCTTCAATCCGGAATAAATGTTCATCCTTCTTTTTCCTCTGTGCTTCAATCTCTGAAAGCTCTTTCCTTGCCTGAATTTGAGCTAGCTCAGCCAGCACCTCCTCTTCATTAGCCTCTTCAATCTCAATCCTCATTTTCCTAGCAGTGCGCCACATAAGACCTAGTCTTAAATCAGCAGCATCCGCCTCCTTCTCCACTCGAAATATTCTTCCAACAACACAGTCAATCTCAAGCTCAATCCTTTGAGTTCCCCCTTCAGAACTTCAACTTCCCTCGCCACTCTTCATACTGATCATTCTCTGCTTGTGCAGGCTGCTGCGCTCCCTTTCTATACTCCTCAGCCCTTGTTTTCGACTCGTGTATTCTCAATTTAAGCTCTTTAACCAGTTTTCTAGCCTGCAGAAGTTCATACTCAGCCTGAGATTTTTCTGACTCAACTGTTATCCTTTTTTTCCCTGTTTGGTTGATCATACTCTTTGCAAGATGAAGTTTGTGTAGCCTTTGAAGTTTTGTTCTGCAAGATTTTGTAACCCATCACAAATTCACAGCATGAAACTGGCAATTTACTCAATGCTCATAAGTTACAGTTACAATGGTAGATGAAATTACCTCAGAATTTGATGATGCATGAAGTTGAGGCTTGTTTACAACTTGGTTAAGCTTTCCTCTCCATACATGTTAATGGTTGCTTTCACTGACCCAACTTTTGTACCGTTTTCGAAATCGCTCTTTATCTATTTGAAGCTAATGATATGAATTCTTAGTGTTTTCAGAAATCTCATGGTTGTTGATTGATATTTCAGAGAAGATAAATTTTTGAGGAGCTAATTAAATGCTAAAGGATTAGGAGGATATAATGTTTGGTTGATATTGGAACAAGTCTATGTTGTGCCACAATGCCAACTACCTAAACATTTTGGCCAGGAGAAAATTTCCTTGGCATTATCAATGACTCAACGTAGTATGGGACGTCCAAGTCTCTCTTTTTTCAAGTGCTTTTAAAGATTTGGAACTGTGGTTTTTTTTTTTTTTTTTTTTTTTAACAAAACAGAATTTGTAGACTAAGCCCTGAGGGGTGATTTTCTTAAAAAAAAAAAACCTTTAACCCATGTTACAATGAACGGGTTTTAAGGTAGACGTCTGGTGTTCAAACTTAAAAAATGGAATAATATAATGAAATGTTTTGATAGCGATTGAAAATAATTATAAAATAATACTTAAGGCAACCTTAAACTAAGTGTATTATTCTACCTTGTATTGCAGTCTAGAATGATTTGATAGTAGATTAATATATTGACTACAAAAGGTGTTCTTAACTTCATTTAATTATCACCATTAATGATATTGAATGAAGTAGACTTGAAATAATTTTGGGAAGCACGTATCTTTGTTGTATCGTCAAATTATTAGTACTAATTAACTTCGATTAAATTTGTTTCTATTATTCTAAATGATTTTCTTTGGTCATTCTAATTTGCTTTTTTTAAAGTAACTTCTTGTACTTGAATTGTCTTTCGTTAAGTTTTTTTGTTAAGATTTGATTATTAGTTTTTTTTTWAAAAAAATTAGTTCATAGATAAAGAGTCGTCATCTACAAAAGAGATCAAAACTAACAAATACAAAACAAATTGACTCAAATAAAATTCTAATTCGACAAAACTACGATTGCGGATGGATAATTTCTTAGTCTTCTACATCAATGTCTTTGTTACAATTTATATTTGTTGGATTTGATAACATTAATCGTTATTATTACAACGTATATTTGTTGGATTTGATAACATAAATCGTTATTACTTATTACATTTGATAACATAAATCGTTATTACATTTGATAATCTATACGATTAAAAATATTAAAATGCTTGCCAAAATCACGTGTAACACTCACATGCTCAGGGATTGGTCACATAGCTAAATCAGATCACCCGCACACTCACGTTTCATCCTAAACAGATCACCAGTTCATCATTCATCAACACGTTTCGTGTAATCAGACAACAACAACAACAACAACAAAAAAACGCAAAATCGATACTCTCAATTCCTTAGATCGAATCAATTTCTCGGATGAAGCTCATCAATGGCGGAGTCTCACTGATACAACAGTAGAGAGAGAAACTAAGCGAGAGCGGGTGACATGGATGTAGAGCGTTCATCGTTGTGCAATTGTGTGGTGAACTTTTTGTTGGAAGAAAACTACTTGTTAACAGCGTTTGAGCTTCTTCACGARCTTATTGACGACGGTCGTGATGCTCTCGCCATTCGCCTCAAGGAGTTCTTCGCTGATCCTTCCCACTTTCCTCCCGATCAAATTCTTCGCTTCAATACTCTTCGAGGTTTTCTTTGATTTSATCTTGTTTTCGTTAGGTTTTAGTTTTTGTTTGATTCGTTTTCATGTGATGAGATCGTAATTAGATCCAGTTGAATAATCTGAAATACTCTCAGCATTTCCTGTTTCGTCAACATGCAGAAATTATACTTATTAATCTCGTCATTGATTTCGCAATGTCATCTTTAGGATATGAATTGTAGAATAAGTGATGAATGTATTAATATGTTGTTTTAAGTTGATGATCATCAGTTTTGTGGTAGTAGGTTATGTTTGACTATTATAAATTGAACGCAATTATGTTGTCATCAAATTGTGAAAGTATAATACTCTCTCTTGATTAAATCACAAGGCTTTACATAACATTCATGATTTAAGCCATTTTACAAKATTGATGTTTAGTCAGGTGTCACTCCACGATAGAAACAAGATTAAGCAGACGCATTCTAATTARTTGTCAAAATACAGGTGAAATCTTAGAATGTAGGTTATAATAGATTATGCAATGAATATTTTGTCCTAGAAGTTAAAGAACCAAATGCCTATTTCTAAGATTCAAGGACCTTAGAGGACAGCTTGGACTTGGAATACTCCATTTTAATCTAAGCAAACTTTAGAATGAATATTTTGAAATGACAAGGATCTATGATTGTATGAAAATGAAAAGTCTACTTCTCATAGAGATGTTCAAGTATGTCAAAATTAAGGTCACCTTATGGAGGAGTATTTAAGGAAAAATCAGAAGTAATCATGAAAGACTATTTCTCACAATGAATTGATTGTATGAGGGTCTAAGTTATGTGAGATAAAAATGACATGTGGGTGCTAAAGAGGACAATAGCAAGTGCCTAAGTTTCAAGGACACCATGACCGGGAATCCTATTCGTGACTATGAACTTTGTTTTGGAAGTTGAAATTTGGTTTAGGGATGCTTGACATGATTATGAAATTTTTTTGGAAGTAACTTGCTTGCGATGCAATCTAAATCTCAAGGAACACTACTATCTGTTTTCTTCAAAGATGATTGGAGGAAAGGTTACAAAGGGTGGGGAAAGATTGACAGGAGAAATCAAATGAGAACCTCAAGTTTTGGAATAGTTAGCAGAATTGAGAAAAACGCCTTAATTGGTTATGATAAACAGGATAATTTTTTATTTTTTAAAATCATACTATAATCTAGGTTATGTAGGAATGACCTCCTGGATAATTACTTTTGGTTCATGTTACGACCCCACATATGGGATTAAGACTTTGATTGATTGATTGATTAAAGTTTAGGTATGGCATTCTCCATTCTACAAACTTATTGGCAATATAGTGAAAAACCTCGCTTTTTGTTAATTAGGATCTGTGATATTATTGTTATTTTAAAATTATAAAATGCGTATTCTTTAGGAAATATTAGTTTAATTCCCACACAGCTATGAGCCTATGAATAACCTTAACAAAGGTACACTTGAGACCCTGCTTATGTGTTGTAATCTTCTCGGAGAATTTTACACAAGGGACTACCTCATCCAACCCCTGCAAATTACTCATGAACAATATCATCTAAATCATTTAGGAGAGAAAAATACTGCAGATACATAATGGTTTTCAAATTTATCCCTACAGAAGAAAGAATGGAAAAAAGAAAAGAACGGAAAAGAACAGTGACTACGTGAGGGCTGCAGCGATGGGCAGAAAATAGAATCATATTCCTTTCTTGTTTCCCGTCAATAACAGCTCGGATCAGTGGTGGAGCTAGGCACCTGAGATTTAGGGTATTGATGATTGGTTAGTAACGTATAGGACATAGAAGAGCTAAGTCTTTATTAAAGTATAAAGTTAGTCCAAAACTATCGCAAACGCAGAGGATTATCTGCATAGTAGATAGATAGATAGAATAGATAGATAGATAGATAGATGATAGATAGATAGATAGAGATTAAGAGATAGAGATAGAGATAGAGATAGAGATTAGAGATCAGAGATAGAGATATAGAGAAGAGATAGAGATAGAGATAGAGACTTAGAGATAGAGTAGAGATAGAGAATAGAATAGAGAGAGGAGAGAGAGAGAAGAGAGAGAGAGGGAGAGGGGGGGGGAGAGGGGGGGGGAAGGAGAGAGAGAGAGGGGGGCGGGGGGAGGGGAGAGAGAGAGAGGAGAGAGAGAGGGAGGGGGGGAGGGAGGGAGAGAGAGGAAATAAACAATTTTGTACATAATTGATTATTTTTAAAAATTTTTGGTATTGTTCACATGGAAAAACGGAGGAACGTATTTAACTTTCTATCATACATGTCTAGACAGAGGTGAAGAACTTTTGGATGTCTTCAATATTTGTCCCTGGGAGACTTATATTATAGTCGTGAGGAATTTATGTTTTGAGCCTGCCCTTTTCTATTAAAGTTGACATCCCTTTATTACTGGCTTATTAAATATAAGAGGCATGGATTGACAGTGATAGAATTGGAATGGTGCCATGTTATGGCCATTAGTATTGATAACGATTAGATTCATTCTTATAGCCGATGAAGTTTCACGATAGCTAGTAGAGATACAATGCCGTAATTTTGTCCCCGCATTTTTTTTTGGTCAGTGTGAGGCCTTCACAAATTGTGGAGAGCTTGCGACAGAAGATGAATCATAGTGTGAAGCTGGTGGAATCACATGATCTCAACTTATTATGTTTTAAAATGATGAAATCAGTTAATATAGTTTATGATTCTTGAAATTTATCTGCTGTGATTCAATGATTTTGTCTAGGGGCTCATAGGTTTGAAAGTTCTGTTGAGATACCATATACTTGGCTGACACCGTTAACACTGTAAAAAAGCTAAGAATGGTGTTTTGTGTGTTGTTGTGTTTTGAAATCGAGTTTGCGGATCCTATCAAACTTGCTGGAAGAAAAACAACTCTACAAGAAAAGTCTACTGTGTGAATAATGAACTTGCGGGTTGGGCTAAGGAAGATTGTTTGAATGAAAGAAGAATATGCAATGAAGAAATTCAGATGCTACCTTTGCTTGAAACCAATAGTAAAGTCTAATTGATGATTGGAATTATAGTGCTCATTGCTCTTCAGTAAATTATCGGGGGTGGGGTGGGCTTTTGGATCAAGTAGTTGTTTAACACATATCAATTACTGCCCCTTCAAAATTACTTTTAATCAAGAGTAACATGACTATTGTATACATATAAGCATATTTGGAAGAAAAGCTGTCTGGTAAGTACAGTATTTTCAGACCAGAGAATCTCAAAGTGCCTTATTGTATACGAGCGGAGAGGATAGAGGAGTAGGAATGTCCATTGTTCAATGCCGCTCTCGTAGGACTTAACCTTCTTTATTGAATGCTGTAACACACATTCCTATTGCTTTGTCATCAGCTCTTAGTTGTGTGCGATATTGCAATTGTAAATAATCTCCCTAATACTTTCCTCCATTTTTCTTTTACACTACCCATTTTTAAAAAAGGGGCTCTTAGGCAACTTTTGGAGAGAGAGAGAGATAGAGAGAAAATACAGTGGACTTGTAACCGTAGAAAGATAAGAGAATTATTTTCGAAAAGAAGTGATGGCAGGCTAAAATTGAAACTTCCTTGAAACAGAAAGTGCCAAGTTAATATATGCACTTCACTCCTTGCGTGATGCTGTTCAGCATGTGGCCAACACAGCCAATCTGTCAATTGGATTTTGGATTACCCGATGGTAACACACGAGGTGATGGAAATGATGAATCTGTTGGTACTTCAGTACTGATGGATAAGTTTAGGCTGATCTTGTGATATGTTAATGCTTAAGAAGATTAGAACTATAATGATTTGCAAAATTTGCCTTATCAGCGGGCTCTACCTTTTCCAGTCATATTAACATTTGATGTATGGTGCATGTATTCCTTTTGTCTCAAATGGCTCCACTTCTGCTTAGGTCAAAGCTAAAACCATTTTTTTTCCTGCTGATTAATGGAAGTAGGACCAATGCTAACAACCCAATTAGCGCACTGCTATTTTAATCTTATGATTTCTCTCTGCTGGGCTGAACTATGTGTTTGCAGGTACAAATGGAATGTTTCTCGGAACCTTCTTGTGATATAAGAAGACAGAAGAAAGACACTACCTTATCTAACTTTAGGTCCTTCGAAGGATAGTGAACGACAGATCTTAATTGCGCTGTGTAAGGAAACTTACTATTGCAGGGTATCGTTTGATGCTGCAATGACATTTATGAACGAGGTAGAGCAGACTTTAAAAATCTGTTATCTCTCTTGGTTTCTGCAGTTTCCCAGTTATCCAGTATATGTTAGTTAGCTGGAGCTGGTTTGCAGATTTAAGTGCGTTTATATGTGTATTATACCATTGGTTCACTATGTCATGCAAGGGTTCAAAATTTTGGACACGCAAATCAGTCCCAAAAATGGCATGGTGCTCTACCATAATTCATAGAAAAATAATAAATAAGTGTTAATTGCACATGCTTTTTAAAATCAAGGATACTTATGTATGATATATCGTCTGGCTTGTTTGCTAGTTATTTACCTAACTAAACCCATGTTGGTAGTCACGTAATATGTTTGTCACTCTTAAATTTTTGTAATCACCTTTTTTAATCAAAATAATGTGGTGGACGTTAAGTGAATGGTTTAAATTGAAGTTAAGACGTTTTAGCTAGAGGACTCCATAAGCTGTCATTGTGTGCAAGTTTCATACAAGGGTATGAAGTGTTGGTTGAGGCTGTTTATCTAACTGATCTCTTCTTGCCCAGCAACTATATGGAATTTAGAATGTAATTTGTCATTCGTGCAAGCTGCTATTTACTTCTGCTTCTGGGGATCATGCGTAGGATGAACTGGACTTTGGGCAATTTTGTAACATTTAGAATGAGATATTGCTTGGTTTTGTCAGTCATGTTTGTTTCACATGTATTAATTGTTTTTCTTATTGGTTGGTGAAAACTAAGACACCTTCATTAAGTAGTAGTCATACTTAATTTGATGTGTCGTACAATAGCTGATTATTAGATACTAGGCACGTCATTGAAGTTTGCATTAATTCACCCATATTGCAACATTTGGCACGTGCATCTAGTCAAAGAAAATTCTTGTTTCTAAATTCGCCAAATTGCAGGATTTTAGCATGGATTGGATGAAAGTCAGGACTGCCTCAAATTCAGAATATTTATCTTGCAGGTGACAGACCAAAATCTGGAATGGTTTGGCCTAATTCTCTCTGGCAATGTGTGTCGGATGCTCTGCGACATTTATATTATCAATACCTTTCATTCCACAGAAGAGGTGCCTGGGTACATCTTGAGCATGCTTTCTTGAATTAGTTGGAATTGTTACTTTGAGTACTCGGTTATCCCTTTCATTCGAAATTAGAAAAATGGAGTCGTGTTATACAGTAAGCTCTACTCAACACGAAATTTACTTTTTATAGCAAAGTCTCTCTAACAGTGACCTCCAGAGCGTTTGACAGTAGTACTTAACACTTAGTATTCAAGTATGACTTCAAATAGTCTTATAACTTCATGCGACTGCTGGGATATAACTGGCCAAAGATTTACTCGCCTAGACTCTAAATTCTAAAGCTTTCTAAATAATATGAAGGAAAGTGGATCTGAAGAAAAGTTTTGAATTATTTGCTGTGCTGGATGTGAACAATTTAAATGGATTCATTTTACAAAGGATAGGCAGCGGAATTGTAGTTATACTTCCTATGATTGTTATTAATAAATTTATCGCATCATTTTCCAATTTTTAGAAGTAAAAATTACCTTGCGGCCATTTATATCCTTAGAAAATGATTTTAATCTGTTTATCTCTAGTCACATAGGTCCGCTGTTTTCTTTGTATTCCTCACTCCCGCTTAGAACTTGAGCGCAAGTTTTTTCAAAAAAAGGGAAGCACTGTATGTTTTCATTTATTACTTGCACATGTTGTACTTTTGCACTATTTGTGTAAAGCAAATCATTGTTAGTGTAGAATAATTTGATTTATCTGATGCATATTTTATATTATCTATAACTGAAAATTTCTACTATGGAGTACACTTACTAAAGAATATATGAACAAAGTCATATTGACAAGGATGACAAAATAAATATGTGCAGATAACCCGGAGGAAGTATTAGATTAAGCCAGCCTCTCACGTTCGGCTGCAAGTTCCCACAATCCAATCAGGTAGCAGTAAGCAGTAAATTAGCAGTATCTCACCTTGCTTAACCAAGCTCTCGACGTTTTGCACCTAATGTGACTGCCCGCGAGCTATCTCTACCTTAGGCATGATTCCAGTTTTGTCATGTAAATTATGTTGCATTATCTTGTGCAATTGGATCTGTATGTAATTATGCAGGAGAAAAATTGCCATGCTTAGGGAAAAGGAGTGCTTAATTGAAGGAGAAGAGAAACTTAACCATGAAAAGGATTGCTTGCACATGAAGAAACAAAGAAGTTGCTGATGTATAATAACAGGCACTCGTCGAAATCTATAGATAAGCTTATCAGAAGGAAGTGAAGGAGAAGGAATTTGGTTACTGCGGATCTTAATATTTGTGCCTAATCTGGTTACAGTTCTTCTTTCTGGGAGTGATTTATGCTTTTAACATGTAATAGGTGCAAAAGATGAAGCAGTTGGACTGAAGCCAATGAAAGGAACTTAATGATTGCAGAGCTTGAGATAACTTCACTCAAGATGCATATTGGAAGGTTTCTCGATCTGGTTAGACGCTGCAATAACGAGTCAAGTGATCATTGCCAGCACATTCCTTTGGGAGCTTTAAGAGAAAGAGATTTTCATGGCGATGGACACAGAAGAGGGAATTATTTCTAGTAACCGTTGCGATTCATCGATCCTCTGAAGAGGTTGTGCAGAAAGAAGTGATTGTGCTGAACAGCCTGAAGGGGAAACAAACAACATGATCTATTTCAGAATGTGATTAAAGATTCTGATTTTGAGGCTGCGAAAGATAAGATGCACCCAATTCTTGTCAACCACGCAGATGCTTAATGGGCCAATGCAAATGCAGTCCCGAAAAAATTTATCTGAGTCAACACCTAATAGTATCCATGAAAATGGTAGGTTGGGGATCACCTAGATGTTGGCATTCCTGGAGATAATGTATCCTGTGCTGGATAGCAGCAGTCGCTTCAAGGAAGAGGAACCATAATGCCAGCACTACTCTCAGAAAAATCGGTAGGTTTGTCTGCTTCTTTGCTCTGGTTATACTCGTTCGGCACAAGCTTCCAGATACACGTATAATGTGTTTGTAGTTTGTATTATTTTCCAATGTCATAACAGACTTATTAGATATTTCTTTATCTTTCAGGGTTTGGAACAATCCAGATTCTTTCCAGATGCATCCCCAAAATTGTTCCTTGCTGTTCCTTATAAAATAGAGAGGTTTGCTTCTCATAAGCAGATTTCTGTTTACTTTCAGGCTGTTTGACTAATGTCTACTAATAATTTGTCTGTAGGAACTTCTACCCTTGAATAATGTGGTGCAATTGAGCGCCCACAGATAGCACCTACACGGGATACTTTAACCCATTTTACCTGTTTTAATTTAATAAAACGGTCCAGATATGGAAACAACAAAGAGAATTATAATGAACGTAGTTAGTGTTGAATGGTTGACTGCTATACTTCTGTAGAGGCAAGAAACATCAAAAATGGGAAGTTTTGTCATGTCCTTACAGATCCTATTTTCTATACGCAGGGTTGTGTAAATTCTTGCAAAGAATGTAGGTGAGATGGAGACAGAAACAGGAATTGCTTCCCCAATGCTGGGAACAGGTAGCCAAATAATTTGTGATGAGAAGTTTTTCTTAGCACGTGCAGAGGTATTCACGTTTTAATGTTTATTCCTTTATAGATCAATTTCACATGCACGAGGAACGAGGCTGCTGGTTGCCAGTCATGTGGAGAGCTTGCAAGATTCGTTCGCGGCCTGAGATTCGTGATTCTCCTGATCCTGTCAATCGTTCGCAAATCAAATTGGTTAGATTCTGCAACCGGTTTGTCCGTGAAGCTGCACTCATAATCTGGCATTGTGCTTCCACTTTTTCCCAATTCTGGAGAAATATTTAATGGTCAGCCTCAATACATATGTTCAGAGGCCATCATGGAGAAAGAATTGTGACTTGGCAGATTTGCCACAATGTTAAGCTTTAGAGCCAGGTTGATGAACAGGGTCAAGGGAGTGGCAGCCTCGTCATTTAGTTGCAACATGTGTTTTAGTAGAAAAGACACCTCGATATGTCTCTTCCAATGTTGTCATTTTCTCTTTGATAGGTTGAGGAGTTGGTATTCCAATGTGTTTGTGATCCAAGCGGAGTTGTGTGGATGCTACCTCAAACAGTTGGTTCCTGCTTTGGTCAAATGGGGAAACAAGTTTGAGACCACATATTGCAGTGTGTTGCTCTCACAGTTGTAAACTCTGCCCACGGTTGCTTGTCCATAGCCCTAAATGGGCCAGTGCTTTCTGCTCTGTTCAAAGATGTGCAGGGAACTTGCTAACGATCCCTCTTATACAATCTCAGCATTGTCCGCCCCTTTCAGGGGTGAAAGTTTCTGGATCACATTACGGGTTTTAGGCGAACGGGGTAAAAAAGCGTTGGAACATAGATGTCCTGCTCAGAAATTGTTGGTAAAATTGCTTGCATTTGTGAAGCAAAAGCCCATCGTAGACCTTGTCACATTTCAGCTGCTTCAGAGTCAGAAAGGACCTGTTCCGGAATCCCTATCTGCAGCTATATGCCAGGTTTTTCCCTCCTTTCCAGTTTCCACTTTTCTCACTATCGCCTGTTGAGCTTTGAACATATGATCGTACTTATTAATGCGTTGTGTATAGCTGTTTACGAAAAAAAGAAATTATAACATATTTCTACAGGGTCAAGTGGAGCATTGGTCTGCATTTGAGTTTGGATGCCCTGGAATGCCTTCAAACATGTTGATTTCAGCTGCCTGTTTATTATCCAGAAGGAAGATACTCTAAGAAAGCGGCATTCACAAAGGTTTGTGACTTCATCTTATTATTTGGAGTATGTAGATTTTGAGCTGTGCTTATAGGTGTCGTTTTTTTGTTTTTCCAGTTTTTGTTAGCTGCTAATCTGAACTTTCGGAGATATATCTGACTCACTAAGCTGCCAATTATTCTTAATCTCCGTTGGTGATATCCCGATCCTTTGATGTTATCCCAACTACCATTCAATCAAAGCTCGAAGGTCTCTCTTTTTCTTGATTTCTTTTCAATCATCACTAGTAGCAACGTCGGTATCATAATCTTATAGAAAGCTTCCTGTTTGCAGGTTGAAACCGCACAACTCTGTGATGGATGAGGACTTGCTACCATGTTGTTATGCCTCTGTTATTTGCTGGGTTTTGGGGGCTTCCTAGCAATCGTGAGCGCAATTGCTGAACATCTGAATAGGCCTTTTAGTTCAGAACCTCAAATGAACTGCGGAGATGCCCAACGCTGAATCTGTTAATGCAGTCGCGCTTTATCTGGTTTGTGCTAACAAGTAGTCTAGAGAATTCTTTTTCTATGCTTAAATATTTTGGACGCTTTATGTCTTGATGCAGCACATTTTCCAGGCCACCCTAGCCATGATACTTCAAATATATTATGGGAGATGGTTGTCAGTTCCAATAGAGATATGGAAAATCAGTGCAGCGAATCTTTTTGAGAGTCTTGTAGGCCCATTTTTTGGTTTTTTGATAACAGATTATCTGCAAATCGCTAACAGCTTCCTATTCTGCTTTAGGTCCATGTAATTGAATTCGAAACTGGTCTCAAATCATCTTTTGCCTGCCCTTTGCACACGTTGGTTCTGCCAAATCTGAGGTTTAAGTATGCCACGCATAGATGCATTTGGTCTGTAGCTCAGTATTTCATAATGATATGGTATGCCTGTAAGTTTTATTTTATTTTATCTATTCCATTTCTATTTTTATCATCATACTGCTCGCTGATAAAACTTAAAACTTATTCGAAATTTCGAATGCTATAGATTGTGGACAAGATTTGCATCAAATGATTCGTTTTTGGAGGAATGGATCCAAGAAGCAACTATCTTGCTTGTGGTCGTGCATTATGTGGTTGCCTGTACACACAATACAACAGATAAACTTAGAGACTATATCTTACGTAACATTCTATAATTCTTCCTACCTCTAGTCCTATTTATTCTTGCTTTGAAATTCTGTCCTCTGTATTGTTCTGTCTGTGACCTTGACATGGTATACATCTTCTTTCTAAGAATTTTCCAAATTCACTCAATTCATCACTCCTATTCCAGTTGATCGTCATGCGTCGCCGTGAAAGAGCTAATGCATTTTGTGCAGGCATTACGTGCTCTAGATGCCTACAGGTAGGTTTCACTCTTGTAAGAATTTGTTTTTTTCTTTTATTTTGACTATACCGTTATATGCATGCCTTAAAAATTACAGCAGTTGCTAGACCATATGTCCAATATACACAGATGTAGGAAACAAAAATTTCAAGCATTTCCGTTGGTATTTCTTGAGTGGCAAGCCAAAGAGCTTGTCCAAATGTTCCACTCACCGGCAAGCATACTCGTTGAATGTTGATACATATGTATACTCCACTTTTCATTTTTTTTTGATATATAGTCACACCTTGAACATACTTGTTTTCTTTTATTCAGACTTTCTGCCACTAGTGGTGCTGAGACTTCCTTAACCTTGCTATCAAACCTACTAAAGGACCATGATTCATCTGATCCGGCACACAAGAGGCATTAGAGAATCATGATGAAGGAACGATCCGGAGGGATCCTTTGATGCTATTAGTAAGGCAATGGGTGCTCATCTTGGAAAATTGCTTCGTCAGTTACCAGCATTTTTGGTGAAGGTGGGTGACTAGGGGAAAAAAGAAGCTTAGATTCTGTCACAGAACTAAGGAACCCCCTCAGCCATCCCCACCCCTGCGCCGAAAGATACAGATTTAAACGAACATGAAGGCAACTTTTCTGAGAGACTTTCGGGGTAAAGCAAAGAATCAGGACGACAGTGTGGCCTCCTCAATGATATTCTGTATATTTTGTAGCAAGCCTAGATTTGTATTCAAATTGCACGAGTATTTAATTGGGACAATTTCTTTGCTGTGTATTTGTTTTTTTATATTCTCAGTATGGCTCTTTTGCATCTTCATGTATTTTTTCTTGAGAAATGTACCAACAGTATTATGCTATTTGATTACAGTAGGCAGTATTTGTACAGTATTTTTTTTTTTTTGATGTATAAAATATTGCCATATCTCGCAGAAATCTGATTAAACTGAACTTACAGTATGGCCTTTGTTAGTGATCATTTACATCTACGCATAGTTTATTGACCGATTTTAATTTGACCTGTAACTTCATATAGATTCAACACTATAACAGAACAAACAAATGACTGAATTAATTCTAAAATTTTTATTTAATTTTATACATTTTACAGAACTTCAATTAAGTTCGGTTCACTCTGACAAACTGCATACATTATCGCCGACAGAAATAAAGATTAGGCAAGTGCGGGCTAGCGAGGAAAATTAAGTCGTCCCTTGATAAATCCAAGAGGCAGTTGCCAGCTCCTGGCTCGCATTTAAACTTAGCTAGCAGTTTCTTCTAAACTCCTCCTTGTTTTATTGGCGGACTTTGGAATATTTTATCTCTTCAATAACACTAAAAGTTTCCAATAAAACGTAACGATGGAATATATACATAACAGTACATAGTTGAGGCATTGGTAGAAAGTAATATTAAACCTTGCAATATTATCATTGCAATGATCACGGCATATTACGCTGTAGTGTTATTGACAGCTGAAAGGAACGATTTCGAGTTTGCTTTTGTTCATGTGTTACATTACATTTAATAAACTGGTCCACCTATAGCCTTAGGGCAATCAAATTATACTCATTTGCCCTACTCACTAATATCTAGAGTTCAGGTTCGGGTTCTTTGATAATGTAATTAAGTTACTGTCAAAAGTCAAAGATAAGAAATTAATTAGTAATGGAAAGGTTTCATGTTTTGTTGAACAGGACAATATCATATGTGGTTGCAGTTGCACCATACATATTTGTAGGAATTGGACTCTTGCTGAAGACTTCCGTGGTTAGAGACGCCTAGCGACTAGCCGTATGTACGTGAAAGGTTTTCCGAATAGGCTACATGGTCCATAATACAATTTTTACTCGCAAGTCTGTTATAATAACATATTCTGGCGTTCCACCATCATCTTAATTTTTGGTTGAAATGATTTTTAAGCCGGAGGTGCAAGAAGAATCCTTATTTAAACTGGCATTTAGCATAAACAAGGAAATTTAATGCTTCTGTTGCTGAGTAACTTTCATTGAAAGAGAATGACGAAAAAGAAATCTGCAAGACTTTTCTAAGTAACATAGTACATTACCACCAACAAGACTACTGTTCGATAGTTCCCAATTAACTGAACCCAAGTACATACATACTTTTCTTCGAGTAGGTCACCATACATCTATTAAGATGTCATTTAATTAATTCGCTGCATAATGAACATATGATGATTATATTTATATGCAAGCTTACATATTCCTTCCATATCATAATTCAAAAACGATTAGACATTTTTTCTCTCTATTTTATGGTCAAACACGTTTCTAGAATGTATGATACGACGGAGTTATACATAAACCATAGTATTCTCTAATAAAACTAGTCAAGTGTCCCACATATGTTTTAGTTAGATCGTTGTCACACTAGCCAAACTTGATTCAGAAGTCCTAAACAACAAAACGTGTGAAGTTTATCAAAGCTAAGATGTGTTATGTATGATAGGATATTTGTTGTCGTTTGAGAACAAGTAAACCTACTTGGTTAAAGCAACCAGTGAGTGTGTAAATGTAATGAGGAGAGATAGTGCCTATGAAATTCCCTTACTTCACATTAAACTCTTCTGTCCATATCCTAGTATAGAAAGTTGTTAAAATTGTGTTTGGGGGCCGGGTTGAATGTGTTGTTACTTATTCATTCAAAGTTAGGATTATATCGTATAAAAAAAGCTTAGGTATTTATACAACCTAAGATCGAACGCTGAAATGGAAACTACTTCTCACATTATAATTCTAATGTAATACTAAATTTATTTTCTAAATCATATCAATCGGGAAAATTATCAACATATATTCTTACCTTAACAAAGGTGCACTGGTGCAGTGGTATTAATTTCTATAAATTGTTGCCTTTACGTAATTTTTTACATTGTACGTACTTCGGTAAATAAATTATTCAATTAAGTTGCATAAGAATTTGTCAAATGAGTCGGACGAATCTGATCTAATTATCAAATATGAATGAAGTAATTGAGCATAGTATTATAGTATATAATGACTGTAATGAGCATAATATAATGCACTCCCATTATTGTTGAG
>SNQN01004972.1:29163-39191 GCA_008642245.1 Bassia scoparia | reverse complement strand
GTAAATTCTGAGGATGTATATTTGTAAGATTTACTATCACTTTAATACTACTATAATATTGAGCAATAATTGAGTTTGCTTTTATGATCACTGTTGTTTTTCATTTGCATCAATCTCTTTGATTCTCGACATTGAAAGATCAGATGTTAGAATTAGCACAAAGATTTTGATCTTGATAATTAGGTTAGTAATTTTGTAATGAAGATGAATGTAATCTGACAAATAGCCTCTTTCTCTGGTTAGGATTCAACAGATGCCAATTACTTAAACAAGACTTACTTGTTGTCTGTCTCTGGTTTATCAGCCGTTTCTTCCTTTAAACAGCAGTGGTGCTTTGCTAGATTCTCTGTTCCTTGCAATTAGTTTATGTCTGATTTCTAGTCATGTCGAATTTTCCGTCTCAAAAAAGGCAATTAAAAAATGTTACTTCGACAACCTCATTTGCCTAAAAAATCATGTATCGTATTGACACAGCATCTTCTTTGACTAAAACTTAAAATTTTGATGTACAAAATGGCCGAGTTGGGATACTTGGACGCGATCCATGTAGACACCTAATCCGTGTCCGGGTAACATAGGTGTTATGTTTCCAGCTTAGAAGAAACTTTGATCTGTGATGTTCATCATCAAGCATAACTGGAGCAGTGCTGTTCAGTTGCCCTTCAAAAGAAATTTTCAGCACACTACTTAGCAGCAAGCATTCAGAAAGTTGGCAATATGGTATGTTGCTTTCAGTCCAAACTGAACTACTGAAGTACCAGAAATCATTAGCTTTCTGAAAGCAATACAGTAGTTATGAAAACATATATCACTGGTCTGGTTAACAATACATCATCACAAGGATTTTAAAAAGAGCAAAGCATTCTTTTAACTAAAAGTGCTGAACTAAGACGAATATGAAAATATATTTCATAATAGTATAATTAATACTAGCAAATAGCAAAAAGGGCAGTTCCAACAAAGAGATCATTCTTTCACTTTGTCTTTGAAACAAATTCAAACAGACCCAATATAGGATCATTTTACTCATACAACAGATCTCAGGGTGGAGGGGGCAAAATTAAGCATACTACTAAAACTAAGGGGTTCTCTATTCTTACGATATGCTTATGCATTCCACGAGACAAACAAAAGTATCTACAATGACTTCGCTTCTTTCTGACCAATACCGTCTTCAAACACATAGGATTTACTTAAACTGAGATGTAGAGAGAACTTTAGAGGGTAGGATGCATGTAGTTTTAATTCTTGATCACCGTCGTACTCTTTTAGACGGTCAATTCTTTGCCGAAAATCCAGCTGAATGGGGCTAGGGAGGATTGTTTAGCTCGAGCTTGAGCTCTCTCCTCAAGCTTCCTGATCCTAGGAGCCAACCCACACACGAAATCTTGTGCTTTACGTCCCTCGCCTGAAAGTCCGGTCAAAGTTGATACGTTCCATCTCTGAACTAGAAATTCCAGGATGTCAGCGTAGTCCCGGGCGGTGTAGACTCCAATGCGTTGAGCAACAGATGCGTAGTTGTCRAAWAGGTTGTCATCAATGCCATCATACATTAAGTGGGCAGGCATAGACACCTTCTTCCTCATCATATCAGCTAAAGCCAAGATTGTRCCATCTGGGTCAAGTTCAAAGAGCTTCTCCACGATTTTTGTGTAGGCAGTTTCATGGCGCTTCTCATCTGCAGCAATTATACCGCACACCTGYGCCAATTTAAGATCACCATGATCCTTGGCTAACCTTGCAGTATTACCGTGRGAGATGAAGGTAGCTCTCTCCTGGAAGGAAGTGTAGATGAAACCRAGATAGGGGTTGTTCTCAGTTTGTGGGTCCTGTAAACAACATACAGAAGAGTTAGACATAAATCAAATGAAACCTAGAACCTAATGCCGAACAAAAGACAATAAAGAAAATCAATCTGGATGTGGAATCTTACCATTCCTGATCCTATGAGGTACTGGATTGTCTTCTCAATTTGCTTCATGTCAACTCGTCCAGAGAGGTAGAGATACTTGTTCAACAGATCGCCATGCCTGTTCTCTTCAGCAGTCCATGCCCTGGTCCAGATAGCCCAGGGAGAGAGACTCGCACCAGTCTCATCCCTAACTCCATCCAATGTGTTAAGCATAGTCTGGTAAGTAGGAAGGGCTTCTTCGGTGATCATATCACCAACCAAAACAACAAAGTAGTCATCGGGGAGTTCTTTAGTTCTTTCACTCAGCTCCTGAACTTGCTCTTCAAATCCTTCTGATGCAGGGTCTGGTAGAAAATCTTGTGGCTGCCAACACTTCTCAACAGGCTTTAGAAGCACCAGAAGATTAGATGTGTATAAGAGACAGGTGTAGACTCCAATGCGTTGAGCAACAGATGCGTAGTTGTCAAATAGGTTGTCATCAATGCCATCATACATTAAGTGGGCAGGCATAGACACCTTCTTCCTCATCATATCAGCTAAAGCCAAGATTGTACCATCTGGGTCAAGTTCAAAGAGCTTCTCCACGATTTTTGTGTAGGCAGTTTCATGGCGCTTCTCATCTGCAGCAATTATACCGCACACCTGTGCCAATTTAAGATCACCATGATCCTTGGCTAACCTTGCAGTATTACCGTGGGAGATGAAGGTAGCTCTCTCCTGGAAGGAAGTGTAGATGAAACCGAGATAGGGGTTGTTCTCAGTTTGTGGGTCCTGTAAACAACATACATGTGTATAAGAGACAGGTATCTACAATGACTTCGCTTCTTTCTGACCAATACCGTCTTCAAACACATAGGATTTACTTAAACTGAGATGTAGAGAGAACTTTAGAGGGTAGGATGCATGTAGTTTTAATTCTTGATCACCGTCGTACTCTTTTAGACGGTCAACTCTTTACCGAAAATCCAGCTGAATGGGGCTAGGGAGGATTGTTTAGCTCGAGCTTGAGCTCTCTCCTCAAGCTTCCTGATCCTTGGAGCCAACCCACACACGAAATCTTGTGCTTTACGTCCCTCGCCTGAAAGTCCGGTCAAAGTTGATACGTTCCATCTCTGAACTAGAAATTCCAGGATGTCAGCGTAGTCCCGGGCGGTGTAGACTCCAATGCGTTGAGCAACAGATGCGTAGTTGTCGAAAAGGTTGTCATCAATGCCATCATACATTAAGTGGGCAGGCATAGACACCTTCTTCCTCATCATATCAGCTAAAGCCAAGATTGTRCCATCTGGGTCAAGTTCAAAGAGCTTCTCCACGATTTTTGTGTAGGCAGTTTCATGGCGCTTCTCATCTGCAGCAATTATACCGCACACCTGTGCCAATTTAAGATCACCATGATCCTTGGCTAACCTTGCAGTATTACCGTGGGAGATGAAGGTAGCTCTCTCCTGGAAGGAAGTGTAGATGAAACCRAGATAGGGGTTGTTCTCAGTTTGTGGGTCCTGTAAACAACATACAGAAGAGTTAGACATAAATCAAATGAAACCTAGAACCTAATGCCGAACAAAAGACAATAAAGAAAATCAATCTGGATGTGGAATCTTACCATTCCTGATCCTATGAGGTACTGGATTGTCTTCTCAATTTGCTTCATGTCAACTCGTCCAGAGAGGTAGAGATACTTGTTCAACAGATCGCCATGCCTGTTCTCTTCAGCAGTCCATGCCCTGGTCCAGATAGCCCAGGGAGAGAGACTCGCRCCAGTCTCATCCCTAACTCCATCCAATGTGTTAAGCATAGTCTGGTAAGTAGGAAGGGCTTCTTCGGTGATCATATCACCAACCAAAACAACAAAGTAGTCATCGGGGAGTTCTTTAGTTCTTTCCCTCAGCTCCTGAACTTGCTCTTCAAATCCTTCTGATGCAGGGTCTGGTAGAAAATCTTGTGGCTGCCAACACTTCTCAACAGGCTTTAGAAGAACCAGAAGATTTTCTTCAGCCCAATTCTCCAAAGACTTGAACATCTCAATCTTTTGGGGTGACAATGAGTGAGTCTTCTGCACGTGTACTTCTTTTGGGGGCATGTATGGCTTTTTACCATTTTGAGTCTCTCTGTATCAAGAAGACTTAATAAGTCAGGCAAGCAGGCAACCGAAGCAATAAGCAGACGAGCAATAAATAATTTTATTGGACAGGGAAAAAGGAATAATCTCTTCATTACAAATTTTCCCATTGGAATAATGATTTGCTAAATTAACGATATATATGATCCCACCTCCCACGTAGCCATGCTAACCACTATAGCATACTATAAACTAGATGTGTATCGGCAACCAGCAATAGCAAATAAGACAGCATCTAGAAGCAACATCAGACAAGACTCTAAAAATCAATCCAACAAGCCTCATAGACAACCAGCAAATGCGCATAACATATTAACATGCATGAGTAAAAATCTAGCCGCTATTTGAACTGCAAAAACCCTACAAATGACCAATGAAACTGGAGAATTTGGAGCAACAAAGCAACGTTCCATAAGACCATAACTGGCTATAATCACTCATGTGCTAGTGTGCTACAGATACAACCAGGTCAAGCAAATACAGTGATAATTGCCATTGTAAGTGCTGGCATTGCTACAATTAAGATACAGGAAAGTTACTAGTCTGTCACATTCATTGTAATTACTCCTTATAAGTATAAAGTATCATGTATTACCAATTGCTTCACCAACAAAACAAAACACGACCACCGCCTCTAGAATATACGGAGTGCATACTCATGGGAAATTAAGTCACCTAAACAGAGATTGACCATCCATGAATTAAACTCAACCATGAAAATTTTTAAATGAGAAGAATGTCACAATGGCTAGAAAATATCACAAGAGATCCCAAAAGGCCATAGTGATAGTACCTATGTACCATACCATCACCAATGACTAAATTACCACGACTAGTTTGTTTCTTCATTTATTAATGTCAATTTCTTAATTAAGGTCCAATACAAGAATATTCTAATAGGGTACATTGATCAACCTCACACCGTGTGAAGATTACATAGTGGCAATCTCATAAATAATAACTTTCAGCACGAAATTGCCACTGTGTAAGGTTGATTCGTTCATGGCATAGGGACTGTAATGCAAATCAACCATTAATGCCATTTTCTTGATTAAGATTTCACCTTTATTTCAAGATCAGAAAAAAGTTCAGTCAATGCAATAGAATTTAAAGCAAGGGTACTTGCATAGTTTGCAAGTTCAATAATCTGGAAGGTTCTTCACATCAATTCAGTTTGACAGAAAGTTCCAGCTCACAAAAAAAAAAAAAGATACAACTAAAGATGCTAATTCAACTTCTCATAATTAATTGATAACAACTCTCAAGCAAAACACGGTCAACTACCAACATAATCTAACTTCACGATCAACCATGAATACTTAAGCTATAAGCTCACTGGTTACCTCACCCTCCATTGAGAACTTATGCAAAATTACTCCGCAGAAATAGTCCACTCGCCCGAGTATAGAAACCCCCCAAAAACAATGAAGAGTAATAGGGGGCAAATGAATAATTAAAAAAATTATGTCACCAAAATTGCAAACCAATTAAAATCGTCATAAAACAACCGAATAATTGCCCACGGTGCCTATTTACAAGAGAAAAAAACAAAATTTGAAACTTTAAATAAACCTGAGGTTTATCCATCCAGAAAAGGAAAATAGATCATGCATAAAACAACCTCGATATTTGACAACTTGCCGAGCGAGTTTGACAGAAACAAAATTTTGAACTCAAATAAATAAAATATGCAATGACTTCAAGTGAAACTAATGACAATAATTGAGCTCACTCAAACTTGTAAATCACCAACATAAGATGGAGATCATAAATAAAATACAGAAAAAAACCTCGTGAAATATATTCATGAATTATTTATTATAATTTTTTTCCTTTAAAAACAAAAATACGAAAAACAAGCAAACAATTTTATTGTCTGTTCAGTTGCTCAAGTGAGTAAGAAAAAGTGCCACGAAGGTTGCGTTAGAAAGGAGAAGATTTCTTTTTTTAAAAAAAAAAAAATAAACAGAGGCAACAAAACAGGAAAAAGATTATTAGAATTTCATAAACCTAGAAGAAAATAACAAACGAAAGAAATCTTCACCGACCACCATAAACAAACAGTCTTCTGGTAACAAAATCACAGCACATAGCATAAGTGCCAATAAAATCGTCAGCAAAAATGATCAGATACACAAAATGATAAACTGAATCAATAATTAGACAAAGATCACAGCCCAAGAAAAACACCTCACATCAAGATTCAAATTTTGTTTCAAAAAACCCACAATGAAAAATTTCAACTTTGCATTAAAATATTGAAAATGCAGAAATTCAATCACCAAGATCACAAACAAAGCATAACAATCAACAAAATCATAACCCAGATAAATTAACTGAAAAACAGAAATACCAAAATGAAAAAACCAACAAAACAAATCAAAAACAAAAAGAAAAAAGGAGCTCACTTTGAGGTGACGCCAATTGGTGAAGCCATGAAAACCAGATAGGGAGATCTAGAAGTGAATCGAGGACTGGAAAGAAGAGTGAGTTAGAGATTGAGTGATAATAGTGTTGAAGTTTCAATGCCATTTTTGCTTTTCATTTTCTTCTGTTTTAGGGTTGTTTAGTTGAGTTTTTTTGGGTGTTAAAATGTGAAGGATTTCTGAGGTTTGAGAGATTGAAGATTGATTTTTTGGTGTGTAAAAATGGGAGAAGAAAAAGGAGGACGACGATTTCAACGAGGAAAGGAGAGAGCAGAGTAACCCAAAATGGTTAGGAATTTGTAGGAAAGAGAGGCAAATTGGTGCTAATATTAAAAGGGAGAGGGGTTCTTTTATAAATAGACTGTCTTTACACTTATATTACCATTTTGCCACTGATATTTTTATTTTATTTTTATTTTTACGAGAAACTAAAAATCAAACGAGACCTGCAATAAAAATTCACAAAAACTAATTGACGAATACAAATACCCATTGATATTTTATACCAAGTATTTTGATTATTATTATTATTATTATTATTTTCTTCATAATATACGGTGGTGTAAAGCTCAAATGGTTTTAATTTATGGCACTAAATTTTTTAATGATAATTTAGATTTAGATTAATTTATCCTAAGCTTAAGTTATTAAATGAGTCCTTTCAAAAAAAAAAAAAAAAATAAGTTATTAAATGAGTGATATGGGTGGATATATAATGAAGTTTTGGCTTATAAAATGAAAGATTTGTGTGCAGTGATCATAGTACTCCGTATGAGAGTCACTAAGTGAGGTGTGGCTCAATCAATTGGTTAAAGCATCCATTCGAATGATCCTATATTTATCTTTCCTAATTAAAGTTATTTCTATAAGAGTTTAATAAAAATAAGTTCAATTCAGTACTAATACGTTCAGTCCAGTTCAATTCAATAAAAATAAGTGATTAGTTGAGTAAATTCAATGGACAGAAACAATACATAAAGTCTTGTTCTCGTCACTTATTTCAATAAATGTCAGTAGAAATAAGTTCATCTCGATGTATTTAGGTACACCAAAATGTATTTACGTAGACGAAATGTATGTAGTCCGTGGACCCCACAAATTGGTTGCAAAATGTACACAAATCTTGGCCTATCTGCGCTTTCAGTTTCGACACATTTGCACTGCTCAAGTTCTCCCAAGTACAAGTGTACTGCCCCCATCAAAACGTCACCACCGAGTGCTCCACTTCCACTACAACTTGACGCTTTGACCTTACACAAGACTACAATAGTATTTCCCCGTCTCAATTTGGTTACAACAATTCACGGGCCGCAATATTTACACTTCACGCACCTCTAAATCTACGCTCCTCTTCTCRCATAAAATTTATAACACCGTGTTGTATTATTTAAAAAAAATGGAGCATATATTTGTTTGGTGGGACGTGGATATCAATTCTTCAAATAATTTTGTTGATTTTATAAAAAAAATATGGGTAAAAATGAACAAATTAATCGAAATAAGTTTAAAAATAATAATCCTATGATATTACAACTTCAAATTACTCAAAATTAGATATTACTTCCTCTATTTCGTATTAGGCAAAAGATAAGGAGCAAGTGACCAATCCTATGGGCGTTAGTTAAAGTAACTTAAAATAGAAATACTCCGTATTAAATAAATCTAAACATTAATTACATCGATTGATGCATGATTTTGTCCTACATTTCAAGATTTTTACTATTTTAAAAAAATATATTTAGACCTTAACTAACATCACAGGACGAGCGTCCGTTCGCTGTATCATTCACATTATTGGTTATACTTTCTTTCGTTCAATGAGTCATATTAGTACTTGACCTTTTTTCATTGTGTGCCTCTTTTTTTTTTACTTTTTTATTTCGTCTCTTTGAAAAAATTGTTTAGGAATCTATAAGTTGAGAAATATAACGAATAATACGGATTAGAGTAAGTATATTTTTTAATGGAGATGTTTTTCTTCCCTAACACAATGGAAGTAAACAAGAAACAAGCAACTTCCGACAAAACGTCTTAGATATCGCCAAGTCTGTGGACATCATCACATTCACACCATACAATCATACATAGTTGGAAGCGAAAGTAAAGGCCAAAACCACCCATAGGTTTGACGTTTTACAGTGTACTGTACACAATTTAACTGAATCGTCTCCTGGTCTGTAAAGCCTGCTCCATCTACTCAGGAATTGCCCCTGCAGGAACGGTCTAAATGTGTAGTCTCCTCGCAGTGAGGTTTTCTTTCTATGCTTCTTGGTTCGATTTTTTTTTTAACTGCCCCTGACTTGATGTACTCGAGGGTCTGTAATCTACAATCTTTAATATCATTGTAGTTTAGTCTGTCTCATTTTGTTTCTATAGTAAGGTGATAGTGTCCAGTTGCCCACCGTGTGAAGGGAAGATACCTCAAACCTAGTGGCGAACTTCGCCACTGCGATGGGGGCACAAAGTGTTTACCGAATAACACAGGTACATTTTGTTGCTAATGATGAAACGGAATGACCATTTTTTGTTTTTAAAGAACAACACAAAAATCCTTGTATCTTTTCTCAACAGCTGAATAAGTTTTCTTATGTACTGATTTTGGAAGTAAGATCGCATGTTCGCAACCTACATTTGCTTGATAATTTGGGTATACATTACACCAGAGAAAGGACTTTCTTCTCAACATCTTGTGGATTCAAGTATCATATGACCTATTCTCATGCCTCAATCTTAATCTGAGTACATATTTATTTTTTTTGTTGTTACTGTAAATACTACTTTTTAGTTAAGGCCAATTCTTAAGTGTAGAAGCTTACAACTCTCCTTCACTCCGAACTTATCAACTAGGATTCGATTAATTCTATTCTGCTATCTTGTAGCAATTACTCAAAATAAAAAAAAATAACATTAAATATATAATAGCTATTAAAAAGGCATATTACACGATATTATGAACAAATCCATCATGCATTGCTTCAATGCAAGTATTGCAACACGTATCATGCCAACATCACTCGTAAATTGATCAAACACTAATAAGAATTTATCACTTGGTTACTCCACCGAATATTATCAGTCATTTTAAGTACAACATATTGTTTTTGTGCTAATTTAAAAAAAAATCTTGTTATCATTATGTTCCTTATTTGGTTTATGTATATATTGTAGGGCACGCATGAACTTGACAAGTGACAATTGTGGAGTCATAGACTGGTAGTATTGACTTATTCTACCATCAACGATTCAACACCCACTTTGTTAGTGGTTGTAGTATTAATTTACTACACACACACCTCAAATATACGAAACACAACACATTCGTGTAAATATTTTGAATCAGAATAAAAACTCTGAACTAAAGTTGACCTATTTCTTAACTCTCAGTATATAAACATATATGAATATTAAAAATGTTGTATACAAATGATCACTTATCCCCGCTTGTCCTGCAATCTAAATTTCAAACCTCAACAAGTACCTCTTAGTGCTCCATATCTGCGAGAAATTGATCCATTCCATTAGTATACGTATTTAATATTCGAGTGTAAGTAGACTGACTGATCTCTCTCGT
>SNQN01004972.1:0-28614 GCA_008642245.1 Bassia scoparia | reverse complement strand
CTGAGGTTGACGACATGACTGGAAGGAGGCAAACATCTTTTTGAGAAAAACGTAGCAATGCTTTTAGTTCTTCCATTTTTCTCTGCAAATTCAAAATAAAGTCACAATTGAGTATAYTGGTATTCAAAAATTGTCCACTGGATGGTGCAAACTACATTGATAGAACCTTGTTTCGATAATAACAGTCAGAATCRCCTCACTGGACTGAAGCAGTGTGGTTAGGAAGCCAAAAGTGGGGTATAGAATATATAACAAGAATTGTCTTTGAATGATAACACCTCCCAGATGTAAAATCTGTCAGATGCTATCTGTACAGAAACCATAAAATCTAGGTTATATTCAAGCAAACTAACAAWTTCTTTAAGTTCGCTAACAATGGATTAGAAGAGATGAAAATGCAAAAGAGTTGTGGACAAGAGGACAGGAATTGAACAAGTTGMGATATTAAGTAGACAAATTGGAGTATTTATTTTTCTATATATCTTCAAACCAAAGGTAAAGGGTATGGTACCTGGTGAACTTGACATTCCAAGCTTATCCAAGATTTCCTTTTTGACCTGCATTATCAACGAAAAAATAGATACATAAATAAAACAGGACTGACAAAAACAGATTAGTCCTGGATATGCAGACAACTAGGAAATAAATTGCGGAGTATCAAGAGTATTTTCACCAACCTTCCAACGCATATCAACAAACTCTGCTATCTCACGGACTTTATTTCTCAGATGAGTCTTGGGGATGTCAGGAAAATTCATTTGCAAGGATTCCAGAACCTTGCTAATACCTTGTGGGCAGGACTGAATGATTGATACCTGCAAAAATTAACCAATATTAATACATTTCAAAGTATGAATGATACCTTTTCGCCAAACTAATGGTGCATATATCAAGCCTTACAATTTTAGGAAGGTCAGAATCCAGTGCTGTTGATGAAACTGTTGTTGCTGGTGGRCTATTCTTGTTATTTGAGGTGCAAACTTCTTCCTTCTCGTTGCGCAGAATAGTGTCAGATGGCACCTCTATAGACAATCCACCAGGAAAAGAACGCATACTAAGAGCTCGCAAACAAATTTGGTCAACCTTGAGGCTGCCAGTAAGATTTTCAGCTGATAACAGGGAAGCTTTATCATGCATCATATTTACAATGATCAGAGGCTGATTCTTCTTAAGGGCATGCTCGGTCAAATTGTGCAAATACTTCTGCTGTCGCATCCAAGCAGCATATTCTTCACTGAGAGCTTCTGTCTTGCAATCTAATGAATCATTGGTAAGATCAACGACAATGTTGCTTTGACTTCTATCAGTGTCCACTCCCTGCAGAGGAGACAACTTTCACTCAGTAGATGGTCCGCCACCGGCCTAACAGACTTACACAAATCTTYAAATGCATGGTTTTCTATGTTAGCTATATATGTGCCAGTCAAGCCAACAACTAACAACTGTAGCTATCAGGTTGAGATGGCTAAGCATTGGCWTGTTATTGGTAAGGTTACTTGTACATATGGTGCCACCACCCTCTCCATACCATAAAAAACTAAAAAGTAAGACCCTCAATGGTTGAACTAAATGTCCACATCCAAGAAACTGACAAAGCCAATTTGATTTCAATGGGACATTCGCCCAAATTTCCCCTACCTTAAATACAACCTCACCGTGAAATAAGATGAAATGACTTCAAGTATAACTCTTACCTTACTTATTAAAGAAAAAGGCATACACATGACATCATGACCATCATCAGCTGATGATAAACATTATCTAGTGTGTGCGTGTGTGCATCTTTCAAAATTAGCAGAAAAGAAGATGCTTCTGACACCCTTATCCCCCTTAGGCATGTATGTTGATGACTACCTACWACATATAACAGTAATCAAATCATACAAATGACTTCCTAGTCTCACAGAGTCACAAGCCAGGAAATGAAAGTGGTCACAATTCACAAAGGCTCCCCCACTCCTCCATCTCTCCTCTCACCACCTTCCAAAATGCTAACTTAACCTTCAGGAACTTACTTCGCCTGCTTACGACAGGAGAATCAAATTTACNCCCCTACCTTAAATACAACCTCACCGTGAAATAAGATGAAATGACTTCAAGTATAACTCTTACCTTACTTATTAAAGAAAAAGGCATACACATGACATCATGACCATCATCAGCTGATGATAAACATTATCTAGTGTGTGCGTGTGTGCATCTTTCAAAATTAGCAGAAAAGAAGATGCTTCTGACACCCTTATCCCCCTTAGGCATGTATGTTGATGACTACCTACWACATATAACAGTAATCAAATCATACAAATGACTTCCTAGTCTCACAGAGTCACAAGCCAGGAAATGAAAGTGGTCACAATTCACAAAGGCTCCCCCACTCCTCCATCTCTCCTCTCACCACCTTCCAAAATGCTAACTTAACCTTCAGGAACTTACTTCGCCTGCTTACGACAGGAGAATCAAATTTACAGATGAATACACATCAGTGTAAACAAACCAAGAAAGAAAGGAAAGAAAGGCCAATTGAAAACATTTTGTGGTCAAGGTCCAAAAGGGAAGGTGACCTATCCTTTCAGCAGAAAAGAAATAAACACAATGACTCATGACTGCATACCTCATTTTCTGACAGATAGCCATCTGGTACGAAGAAGTCATCTTCACTCTCTTCATCATCATCATCAACTTTCAAAGATCCTTCATCCAAATTTTCTTCCTCTTCCTTCTCAGAGTCTGAAAGGCTTTCCCCCGGATCCTCCTACCACATCAAAATTAATAAGGATTGCAGAATATTGTATATAGTCAATACTATAAAATAACTATATATACCTCTTCCCACTCTTCATCGCTGTCAATCTCATAATCCAAATCAGGATCCTGTTTAAGTGGATGCCGTGGTCCAATAACACGACTGCAATTATAAAGAATTAAATTAACATCAATACATTAYTTGTATCATTCATAATAGTTAAGCAAACAATGGTAAGAATGTAAGATGAACAATTTAGCTTTTGTCAGCTTTAGAAATGTAATAATAACATCCAAATAGCTTAGAGGGAGAATCAGCAGAAGTCAAAAAAAGCTGACTAAAAAAAATAGAGAGCAAGGGTGGTTTTATCTTTTATAATAGACCTTAAAATGAGTGGGTGTAAGTGTGTAACCAGCAACAAGCAAGAGGGAGCAACAAAGTGCCAACAAAAATATGTATATGCTTAATTCCAAAGTTTTTCATAATACCAATAGCAAACAGTAATGAGMYATTAAGATTCAATATATCCACTTTTTGGTTTTTCCAGTCAAGAATTGTCTGTGATAATATTTGCATGATAACTAAAAAGCAGAACTTTCATTCTGCTTATCTTCCCTCCCACCATTGGCTATCCTCTCAAAACAAATAGTATACAAAAATTTATACGGATCTTAAGGGAAAAAAGTCAATGAAATTCATTAGTCAATAGTCATCTCTAGTGACTGCACTACTGCACTGGATATGCAAATGCTAGTAATGCTACACAGCAACCTAGCATCAAGTGTTTAGCAGGGAAAAATTGAGAATTATAACTCCTCAAACAAGACCTACAATTAATTTCAAAAACTGCTAACCTTTTCTTAGGCCAAAAACCATAAAAAGCAGGTCTATGGCTCTTATCAAACTGCAGAAGTTGTTTTCTTGGCAAGTACTTGCTGGTGCAAGGTGAGGCACTTGTATTGGGCTGACAAGATTTGTCTTCAGAACTTATCTGTCCCCATTCATCCACAATATTATCTTTCCACAAGTCATCATCACGAGCAGGTCCTTCAGTAGAAGTCAACTTTAACTCTTTGAACAGAGCAGTCTTTGGTTTATGACGTAAACCCCATTGTTGTTTGCGGTTGGATCGGATTGTGTGGCCTAAGCTGCGCCAAGAACTCATATGAGACCTGCAAGGGAAGAAAGCGATTTAATTTATTAATTGTAAACCAAAATTCAAGTAGATATAGATCAGGCCACTGCAAACAACCAAAAAAAAAAAAGAAAAAAAAAAGGGAGGGAGGGGAGGGAGGGATCAAGAGCGCGCATACTTGCGAATCTCATCCACATCAATCTCATCCTGGTGTTGCAAAGCAGAATCCATCTTACAAGAGACTGATTCAAGAACACTTTCAATTGGAGACTGATTTGAAGCAACAACTTTTGGTGGTTGATCATTCTGAGATGTTGAAGTTGTTTTACTTCTTTTAAGGAAGCGCTCCATAATTGAAGCCTGCTTTTGCAGTGAGAGTTGCTTCTTCAGATCAGCTTCTTCCTTCTCTTTACGGCGCTGCTCTCTTTCAGCTTCCTCTTGCTTCCTCTTAAGTTGTTTCTTCATTTCAGATTCTTCTTTTTCACGACGCTTCTCATCTCTCTCTGCCTCTTGTTGCACGCGCTTCTTCTCCTTTTCCTGAATCAGGATAAATGACAGTAAATAAACATGTGCATTCATGGAAAGCAACCAATGAGACATTAAACTCATAGAGATCGGTCTATCTATCAGCAACTAAGATTTCAAACATGAACATTTTGTCTAATCATTAGTTCATTACGAAGCAAAAAAGAAATAAACAACGCATAGATGCAACCAGTAAATATCCACAACGTTTTTTTTTTTTTTTGACGGCACAATCTTATTTACTTCCCTCACAAGTCATAACCAAATGTTCTTTGAGCTTATCAGCAAACAATAGGTTTGACGGACATGGTATAGGCTGGAATTTCCTTTTTATAAAAGTGGAAAATAGCAGTTCTGTAACTTGACCTTTCTTTCATTGATAGCAATTCTTCCCAAAATTCATCATTAATACTTAATGAAGAGCACGTTTATGTGAATCAATAACTAGATTTCACTAATTTAATTAAAGCAATATCCGGAAAAACACCTAAATACAGTATATGATCTGATTTCACATTAGAAAAAAATGAAACTATAACAGAAGATCAAAAATGAAACTCATCACATACACTCTGCACTTTCTCCTTCTGAAGCTCGCGATCCATCTTTTTCTTCTCCTTCTCTTCTTCTCGTTTACTTTTTTCTAACTCTTTGATAATAATACTTGCTTTCTTTTTTGCCTCTTTTTCAGCCCTAAAAAAATGTCAAAGGTTTAGGAAGGGGAAAATGCACAATCATGAAAATCAGCAATAAATATACCTACAGTTCACAATCGTTTTTCTGATTCAAGCTTTGTACAAACAATCGAATATCTGCTTCTGCTAAAACTTTACTGAGCTTTTCCACAGCTTTAGTCAAATCAGTTTTGCAGGTGGTATGATCCTCGGGTTTTTGCAGAGAAGATATCACATCTGAAATCAGCAATTTAAGATAAATAAGCATTATGCATCATGTAGCAAAAGAAATTCTAATCCAAATCATATAACTTCAACACCCTTATTTTTACACACAAAATTAGAACTTGCAATTACTTCCAGCGACATGTTTTTTCGTTTGATCAAGACAATGACATTCCACTTTCTTTATACACAATACACTCAATTAAGACTCCATAACAGTAAATGGACAATACGGCCTTTTGCTATCTTCCACTGGGACACACTAGCCAAACTGTTTTAAGCATGAAAAGGGGTGAGGATGGGGGGATTACCATATTATATCACATATTTACATGTCTTGCATTCCACATTCTTTTTTAAAAAAAAATAAATATTGAAGCATGACTATTTTTCATTAAAAACCAGGGTGCAAATTTACTCTGTAACTGCTGACTCATAGTTGTTAGAAACAAAACCAATCCAGTGACACAAGCAGCAAAGATATGCCAAGAAACAGATACATCTTGCTCAATCATCACAATCRGCAGCATAAAAAATTGCATGCACATAATATAAAAAGARTTTATTTGCTACGTTACGTTTAAACTGGAGATCAATATATGAAGTTACGTCCAATTATAGAAAAGTATGGACCAAATATAAAAAGAGATTTGCCCGGGATTGAGGTATGTTATATAGGAAACAAATAACTTTTCTCGCCCAAATTTTGAGATTAACATCACAGGATGGTGTTGATACAAGGAGAGTAGGAGACTCAAAAACTTTCTTAAACATTATAAGCACAGGCAATACATAACAGTTGAGGTAAACCATTGACAGAATAAATGATTCTCACCTAAGACGGCAGTAATCCTGTCTTTAATCTTTCCACGACATTTACGACGGACATTTAGAGATCCGCGCACAGAACTTGGCAGTAATTTCATGTTTGTTTCCCTTGTCTGCATTACAAAGTTRTAAATCAGATACTTAAAGGGGAAAATCTAACAAGGAGATATGAAGTGTTAACCAAATAATAACCAGAATTATCCCAACACATTGGAACAAAATTGATGCCTAAAATCCACAAAATCTCTCACATAAAAGTAGCAATTTCATGTTTCAAGTTTAAATTACTATTAATAAGCATTGGAATATCTTGTAAAACATTAAGATATCAGACATATTATACCCGAACTCTATGATCATTTCCAATCCAATCATTCAAGTATTTAAACAATAATACTTTCAACATTTTGTCTAATGAGACTACCTCAACAGGAACAAAAAAACAAAAAAAGAAATCAAATATATGACGCGCATCATATGTTACCAAGTATCAACCATATAAACAATATGCTTGATTGGTGATACAAATCCACCAAGAGCACAAGTGAATAACAAATTCCAAAGAACATGCCAAAGACAATTACTTATTGATGTAAATATCATACAAACAAACTATGCAACCAAGATCATAGCAAAACCACAAACACATAATTGACATAAATATTATAAACAGAACAGGGTAGTGACATAAATATTAAATATTATGCCAACAGACTTCAATATTATAAATGCCGGTACCAGCACACTATCACAACACCACAGTCAATCGGAATCACTCCCTCGAAATCAGAAAATTTATGTTTCGAATTTAAATTMCAACCAATGAGCATTGCAGACTAACATAGTACGTAAATTAAGACATCAAGTTTCCAAGATTTCTTACATACCATAAACATACTTTATCTGAACTAAATAATCAAATTTGGTCCAAGCCTTAGTATTTAAAGGACAATACATGCATCAATTAACCAATTGAAGTTGCCTCAACAAATATATAAATCAAAATAAAAGAAACAGAAATCAAATATAGGATGCATGTCTTGTCAACCAAATAAACTAAGTGCAACCAGACAACCAGACAACCAGAACCATCAAAGGCGCCAATCGGTAATCGATTCAAAAAACATGTCTTATCTTACAAATATGATAATTCATTATTGTCATAAATATAACATATGAACAAACTATACATCCATTAACAAAGAAAAACACAAATGAACTTCAACAATATAAAATGAAGACAATCATTAATGAAGCAAAACAAGATAAATTGAGGATAAATCGTCACCTCCCAACACCAAAGGCAAGATCGAGTCTCATCCTCCAAAACATTATCGCCGCAATTCGGAACACCATAAGCAACTCGCTGACCAACATTGAACACCTCAAGCTTCAACTCCGCAATCGTAACGCCACTCGCTCTCTCCTTAACCTTCTCGTAAATCTCAGACACAAGCTTAGAGTACGAACACCTTTTCTCCTCCAACAACAGCGCAATCATCGMTTTCGTATTACCACTYGAAACACTGCTGAAAAGCGAKCCCAAACCTAAATCAACACTCATAACTTCATCAAAGTACTTCAGCAAGCCCTCAATCTCTTCATTTAGGGTTTTCAACTTCGATTCTCTCTCCTCSGGAGTCCACACCTTCACCTTCTGCTTCTCTCTCTTCCGCTTCAATGGCAGTTGCTTCGGCGTAGCATCATCAACCTCCATCGCATCCGCCATTTCAAATCGGAAACCCTAAAAACCTCCCAAATCTCAATCGGAAGCAAAAGCTCACAATCTAGGGTTTACAACAGTCGAAAACCGAATAAATTACGAGTAAAGATTTWGGCTGAAACTACGAAATGACGCGACTTTTGAGAAATGATTTCAACAAAGAAGTGATTTGAGAAGAAGAAAAGGATGATTTTTGAGATGAATCGAAACAATGAAAGGAGAAAACCCTTGAAATGGCGATTCAACTTCTCTCTCTAACTTTAATTCTCACTACTGTATTTGTGTTTCCTGTTGAAAAAAATTGGGGGAAATTTTTTGAGATTAATAAAAGCAATCCACTCACTTCCCGCCATAGTATTTTTCTCCAAAGACATTTGGCGCACTCTGAAATTTCGCTCTTTTTTTGAGTTTTTTAGATTTTCCCACCATTTCGCGAAATCCCACTTTCTAAAAAAAATCTTACACCCTAATTTTTTATGGGGTGTACCCTAATTCCCTAAATGTGACAACTTTTGATCCGATTCGAAAAATTCGAGTAATTCGATCTGTAAATAGCGATTTTTTTAAAAAAAATTAGACATTTGACCCGTTTAATTACGGGGTCTTTTTTTTCAAACTCGTTAATTTTTAACTCGTTGGATAAAGCACTTATCATTTTTTAAAAAAGATGATTTTTTTAAAAAAAAAATATATATTGTAGATTTTTGTTATTTCGATACAAATTTAGATAATTTTTAAAACAAAAGCTAGAGTGAGGTTATAAATATTATATTCAAAAACATAATCATTATAAATCTTTGAACCTGTTAGATCAATTCGAACCTGAAGAATCTGGGTCATCACTAATAAGTTATATCAAAACCGAAATCAACATGAACCGAACAGTGTATCAAGTCAACATAACTCGATCGACTTGTTTGACACGTCCAGCATACCCTAATTAAACTTTACTCTATTGCAATGCAAAACTAATTTCTCACGTTACTATTTTAATTTGATTTTTTTAACGTATGTGTTAGCTAAAAAAATCGTTTTTAATTAAACCAAATGTATTTTGATAATCTATAGATTAGAGAATGGATTATTTTGGAAAAAAAAATGAAAATATAAATTATAGATCAGGTACGGTGTTGAATGTTACGAAATACTCTAAACCTATAATTAAAAAATTGTAAACAAATTGTATGTGTGTTAATTTTAAGTATGTGTGTTAATTTTAAATCACGTGTTTTATTTTTTTTTGGTACGATCTACTACGAGGAGTTCCTACTGCCTTGTATTATGTACAAGTATTATTGTTATTGCACTCACATTTACAATAACCCTCAAGCCGGCAAGTCTTATTTAGCCCACCTCTGACTTGGTTTTGTGATGTGTAGATTTGATATGATGTTTTTTCCATCATTCTCTTGTTGTTTTGCATGACTTTAGGCCTTCTTAAGGCTCGACCTCTTGGCTATTTATATTTTTCCTTTAGTGTTTTGATTGATTTCAGGTTATATTCATATTTTCTGGATCGAACTTGGAATGGTAGAGAGCAATGCAGAACATTTAAAGAGTAGCACGCATAAAGCTTGGATTGAAGCAACGAAGAAAAGAGAAAGAAGAGCGTAACCTAACTGATCGGTTAGGAGGCTGGTTTTGGCTGTTTATTATATCTTTCGTTTGGCTTATGTGCAGGGATATTATTGTAATTGCGTAGGCTCGTCTATCTTAGTGAAGAGGTTGTATATAGGAAGGAGAAATCCTAATTTGTAATTACACTTTAGATTATCAAAAATTACTTTAGCTTTCAATTATTCGAAACTTTACTCACAGAGCAAAGAATATATAGTATTTGATGTTTTTAAAAATTAAATTGATGTTTTGTGAATTTATAAATGGTCCTTTTTATATGATCAGATCACAACCTGGGCAGTTGATCGAAATTACTATGCGTATTGCTTCTTTGGTAGTTGGCTGGTAGGGGGTGGGTTTCACACATTGTATGGTGTGTTCAACTATTGATGACCTCCTGAAGACTGTTCTACTATATATAGGTCAGGAATGAAGGGAGGCTTGAACCAGTTGGGTGAAATCCCACGTGCGGGAGGTGCTAATTCTACATCATTGCCTACCCGTAAATCCGTAATTATGTGTATCGAAATACACATAGGCGACTACTTAATTGTCATTAGTTTTGTATAACTTTTGTGGGAATGCAATAATGTATGTAATTGGTTTCTTTTATTTTCATTGTTATTCAATGGAAAATTTGTCAACAACTACCCACTATTTGTCAAACTTTGAAAACAACTACCCATTTTTTTTTTTTTAAAACAACTACCCACTTTTTTATAACTTGTTTGTGAACCACGACCCCAAGCAGATTTCCGGCGAAAWAAACCACCAAACCTCGTGTGGGCCCCACAATAAAGCTGTTTTCAGGTCTAAATTCTCCCCTAACATATGAAATGTCTGTTTTGCCCTCACTKTACTCTTTTTTCTWTTTTTTTTCTTTTTTTTTCTTTTCTTTTTCTTTTTTTTCTTTTCTTTTTTTCCTTCTTCTTCCTCGTGTTCGTTCCTTCTTCTTCCTCTGTTAGCATTGAAAAGAATTTCTTAAAACTCCACTCTTCTCAATTCAATGGAGTTCGAGAAGCAACACTCACTTTATCTAAAGCAAAAGCTATGCTTCGGCTCAACTTCTGCAATACGATGAAGAAGCGAAGGGCTGAAGCCTCTAAAACAATCTAAGAAGCAACTTATCCTCATCTTGGAAATTTGAGCACACTCATTCTTCTCTTCTCCAAACAAGGTTGAATCCCGCTTGCAATTCCTCTGATTTATGCGCTTAATTAATTTGAATTGATTCAATTGAAGATGATAGATGATCGATCTTCTAGTCTATCTCTCCGTTCTCTTGTGTAAATAGAACACAACGTCGTTGTTTTGACTGAATTTGTTTATATTTACATTTTTGTTTTGGGTTCTATTCATTTTTTTCCTAGTTTAGTTTGATTTTTGGGGATTTGTAAGTATATGTATTTGGGTTCGTCTCACCACCTGCAAGGCTTCGAGCAAGGGTGTTCAGCCACTCAACTGGCTTCGCGGAGGAAGGTTTGGCGCTGCAGCGGCTTCGATGGGATACTGTTCATTGGCAGGGTGTAGGTGGGGTTAGGAGGTCGACGATGGCTGGCTGGTGGGTTTGGTGGTTCGGGTTCGTGTTGGGGGTTGGGAAGAGGTTTCGAGGCAAGGGTGGGTCGGAGAGGGTTGTCGAGAAGGGGGTTCGGGAGAAGGTGGTTCGGAGTGAGGTGTCGGTGAGGTGGGGTTAGGTGAGGGTAGGTGGAGGTGGCTAACGAGAAGAAGAAAGGAACGAACACGAGGAAGAAGAAGGAAAAAAGAAAAAGAAAAAAGAAAAAGAAAAGAAAAAAAAGAAAAAAAATAGAAAAAAGAGTAAAGTGAGGCAAACAGACATTTCATATAGTGTGAGAATTTAGACTGAAACAGCTTTATTTGGGGCCCACACGAGGTTTGGTTTTTTCGCCGGAAATCTGCTTGGGTCGTGGTTCACAAACAAGTTATAAAAAGTGGTAGTTGTTTTAAAAAAAAAAAAAAATGTGTAGTTGTTTTCAAAGTTGACAAAAAGTGGGTAGTGTTGACAATTTTCCTTATTCAATTGTTATGTGGATCAAATGTAAATACATTTCGACATTATAATTTTCATTGTGTCGTGGATAAGGATGTTTACGAGCAGTGATCGCGAGAAGGGTACGGCTCGGGTCGCTCGTGAAATTTCACTAGACCAACACGATCCGTAGCTCGCCAAGCTTTAGCTCGACACGTTTAGCAAAAACTATGGCTGCCCGACTCGTCCAAGCCCGCTTCAAACTTTGTTTTTGACCTAAAATTCGACTCGTCAACTCGCTTGAGCTCGTTAATTCAAGCTCGATAACGAAAGTCCAAGAATAAGTAACACATGTTGCACAACAGTTAACACCAAGTAAAACAAGAATAAAGTCCAATAAAACATACAAACACAAAAAAAAAATACAAGTTTTCAAAACAAATCTGAATAAATATATGAGTATTTTTTTCGTGCTTATTTTTTTATACGAATATTTTTTGTTTTATTTCATGGTTAAAAAATATTATTTATTATAAATATGAACCTTGAAAAATTAACGAGTGCTCGCGATCTTAGAGTCGAGTTGGGACTTGCTCGACTACTTGACTCGTTACTACCGAAGTCGAGCTCTCTCGAACCAAGTTTTGACGAGTCGTCACAACTGCTGCGCAAGCTCGACTGCTGATCAATAAGCACCCTAGTCATGAGATATTAGCTACACTAAACTTTTGTTGTTGTCATTGATTAATTATTAAATAGTTATAGTAATTTTTATAATAATATTATAGGTTATACGTATAGGTATAACAATAATTGATGTATTGTTTTATATGATTTCCCCCTCATTCTCATGTCATTATAGATATTTTGGCCTCCTAAAGCCTTGTTGGCTACTAATCTGGTGTGTTTAGTGTTTTGATTAGTTGGATCTTTTCAATGCTTTTGGATCGATTTTGGGCTGATTTGATCACTACGGAGCTTTACGGATGTAGCACGAGCTTGGATCGCGCTGGAATTGGGAATTATGGAGATTCGGAGCCCAAACCGATCGGTTTAAATCCAAACCGATCGGTTCAGATCAAACCGATCGGTTCAAATCCAAACCGATCGGTTTTGAGGTCCGTTGGGCTTTTTGAGTCGGCTTGCTTGTGATTTAATGAGGATGCAATCTTGTAATTAAGCAACTTAGTTTTAAATTAGAATTAGCAAGAGTATTTAAGAGGAGAAATCCTAATTTTGTAAGATATCTTTTATCGATAATCATCTTTAATTCTCTGATATCTTTTATTCTATTATTCGAGTTATCATCGAATTTAGAAGAATTCCCAATTACTATGTAGAACCCTAGTTTTGCTTTTCAATAAGAAATCAATCATTCATACTTCATTGCAATCACTTTTTGGTAATTATTTCTTCCTTAATTCGTTTCTTATTGCTTTCAATATTATGCTTTTGATTATTGTTTTAGAATTGAGTTAGGGCTATATTATTGTTTGGAATTATCAATTGTTTTAGTTATGTTTTTCTACATTATAATCATGATGTCTAATGCAATTATGAGTGAGTAGTTTTATTTCTAAGACGATTGGGGATCTATACAGTATGATGGTTTTATAATTGGTTTGAAGCAATTCATGGCTTAGCTTTTTAATTAAATTCCATTTGGTTGTTTCATGTTTCAATTAGGTAGTGCACGGACTTATTTGTTAATAGTAATTAGTCACGAGTTTCTAGATCTAGCGATTGAAACTTAATACAAGATCTACATCAATAGGTGAATGAGACTTTCCTAGGTCGAGAGATACGGTTAGGAGTAGTTCTATGGGTTAATTGATTCGAAGAACTTTAATCCTGTTTAATTATGCCATGTTATGAATTGTTATGCCAAATTGTTGTCAATTACTGATATAGTGAACCATAGCTCTAGATTTTTAGCATATATTATCTCATCGTTTAATCGTAGTCATTAGTTTAATTAGTCTTAATCACAATTCAACGCTTCTTTTGCTAGTTTAGATGCTTAAATTCAATTAATCAGTGGTTGTTGTTTCCTCGTGGATACGATCCTGTTACCACTAGCTGCATGTTAGTTTAATAGGTATTTTTGATAGGTGCGCGACAAGCCTGTCAATAATAATAATAGTAAAAACTATTATCGTTAATTATATTATAATAGTTATTACGATTACTATTATTATTACGGTGTACTGCTAATAATGTTATATGCATAAACCTGTAGCTATTTATTTAATAAAAAAATTATAGTAATGATGGATTTTTTTTGGATTATCGCGCATCATATAGTTAGAAATAGATGAAGRGGTTTTTGACAAAACCCATCATATATATACTCGTACTTATGGGTGAGAGGGTCGGGTTGCCAGTATTTTTAGGGAATCGATTGGGTCCCGAAATTTGGAAACCGGAACCAGTTGAATCAGTTCATAAGTTTTGAGAATTGGTCCCATAACCGATTCTGGGACCGGGTACCCAACTCAATTGTTTGGCACCAAGAGTTTTCAACAACTTTTAGAGGATTTTACCCATTTTAAAGTTTTGACCGATCAAAACTCTAAAATGGGTGTTTGGTAAACAAAGTATTGAAGAGAGTTTTGAAGCCCAAAACTCTCATTTTCAAAACGCTGCCCTCAGCAACTTTTTCTTAGAGTTTTGCAACTTAACTTCGTTAATGAAATTTCTACCCATATTAATTATTATTAATTAATTATTTCATTAATAACATACCCATACAGCCATAGCAACACCAAAGTCGTCTCCACCACAACTCTCCACCGGTGTCTCCTCCGCCACTCTCCGCCGCCACCACACCAACACCGCCCCACTCAACACCACTAACCCACTTTCCACCGCCATCACACCAACACCAACCCACTCGTCAACACCATTGAAACCACTCACCAACACCACACAAAATCACCCAAAAAAAAGCGTACAACCCATCACATCCATCACTAACCGAAAGTAGGAAACCTTGTTTCAAAAAAAAAAAAGGAAAACCCACAACCCACCACCGACCACCACCCAAAATTTAAAACCCATAAACACAAAACTTACCAAAATGATGAAGGAAAGAGAAATTACTAACACCAACACCAAAAAATCATCGAGAAATGTCCACAACCATCCAAATTCACAAACCCAAAACAGAAAATTCAGATCTGGTGGTGTGAAGGAGGGAGTCAGGAGGAAATTATTGATATTGGGAAAATAATGGTGGTGGAGTTAGGTGAGAGAAATGGTAGTGTGGTTGTGTACTTGTGTGGTRGGAAAAGTGAATAAGGTGTTAAGGGTGTGGTAGGCGGGGAGAGTTTAGGGAGTAAATAGGATATTTTAATTGTTTAAATTAATTTTAATTTGGGATTATCAAAGCATACTCTATATTTTAATAAGGTTAAATCTATCATTTTACACCATAAAAGAATTATCAATTTTTATCAATCAGCTAAATATAACCAAACACATTTATATAAATAGCAGTCAAATCCTCCAGAGAAAAAGGTAAAACTCTAAACTCTATCAGCTAAATTCTAAACTCTATTTGCCAAACAAGGCCATAATTTGTTATTGCAAATTAATTTTGAGCTTGTAAAAAATGATCTTTAATAATCCCTTCAACTTGAAACATAATTGTTGCAATCTACCGGTGATAAAATTGCCAAGAAAAAAATAATCTTTGAGCTTGTAAAAATAATCTTTAAAGGTCCATGAATCATTCTCTTTGCATCCTTAGTGTATTAATAGTTCAACAAAGAAGAAAATGGATTTTAATGTGAAGAAAAAAAGTAGAAATACCTTATATAACAATTCCAAACACTGGCACCCGGCACAAGATTAGGAACCAACTGGGTACCCAAAATCACTACTGAATTAGTACCAATTCCATCAAGTGTCCACTGGGTGTCGGGTCCCAAATTTATTGCCCAAAACCAGTTATAACCGAGTCCCTTTTTGGACCCAGAACCAGACAGACGCAGTTACGTCGGTTCCGAATTTGGTACCGGGTACCCTGATTTTCTGCTCGTACTTATATGACGGGGTTATAACCCCATTATATAGCCATTTTCATTTTACGTCGCAGTCCCATATATGACGGGGTTCATTTCACGGCATATGGCCATATTAAAAATCTCATCATATGACTTTTTTTCTATTAGTGTAACTCGAGTCTTTTCCCTCTCAATAAGAATGATACGAGTAGAGACATGTTTCCCTTTGTCTTAAGGAGTGAGATCTTGACCTCGGTGGTCTTCAAATTTGGTGTCATGGGAGTAGCCATATCTAAGGCTTGAGTCTTGGTGGTTGCCTCTCCGCTATGCATGCACGCACCTTCTTCTTTTCAGACTGCTGAACTTTCAAGCGTGCGTTCTTTTCCTTCAATGCCTTGAGTTGAGCATTCTCTTCTTTGAGAGCTTGAAATTGGTCTAAGACATCCCTCACTCCCGTAGCAATTTCCAACTTGAGGACATCGCGACATACACAATGATTGCCCAACTCATGATAAGGTATTTCGATCCCTTCAGTCGTGTCAAAGTGTTTATCGTATTAGTAGGCTGGGATAGTAGGATTGTTCTCACCACATGCATGGCAAATGTTTTCCTTTTTTCGGAAGATGAAAAAATGTTCCCCCGTTGTTGTGTCTGATCATCTCCTGAAGTCATTTCTTATTGTCTCCCCACATGCGGTGCCAAATGTTGTAGCAAGTGCAATGTTATATGCCACAATATGTCCTATGAGTTGCAAAGTTGAGAGAAGGGTAAAGACTTCCCGTCAATATTACCTCGGGAGAGTTTATCTTGTTGGTTAACTTGCGGCGAGAGCTTAACACTTTCTGGATGCACAGGTCCTTAGCACCTTGTCAACGTTCTTGCTCCTTAACGCCTGCACAAAGGAGAATAATTATTTTCGTATTAACTCCCTTTCGATGCTTAAGTAAATACAAGCTAGGTATATGAGTAAATGCCTGCTACGAGTATTAAAGAGAGAAAGTAGTGGCAAAAAAGCGTAGGTTGGTGAGAATGATTAACGCGTGCAATAAATGGGTTTTTAGGGTATTCATAGGTGCCTTTTCTAACCATTGAAGGCTTAGATGTGTGACATTTGACATTCATCTATACCACAAGTTATCCATTTCAATTGTTGTGGTGTACAAAATACCCGATTCTCGATCTTTTTTCCTACAGAGGTTGACGCGTGGCCGTGGGGCCCTTGCCATTAGAATTGTATGAAATTTATAACTTTTCAATTTCTATAATTTTCTTTTTTTTAATTACTTTTTCACCATTTTATTTTTAATAAAAATAAAATAACTATTCGATTTTTTAAATTAATCTTATTCTATTCCCTTCTCTTTTATCCTAATGATTCCTTTTTTTTTTAATCTTAACTAGTCTTTTTAGCCTGACGATGCTCGGGAACATGTAGCAGAAGACATCACATAAACATTTAAGCACCAACATTGGTAACGCTCTCTAAAATTGCTCTCCAACCCATATTTTTATTTTCTAACTCTTCAAGAGCATTCCAAGCACACTTTCTAAAACACGCTAATAATGATTTTACTCTCCAATTTATTAATTCATTTAATTTTCATATTTTTTCACAAATAAAAAAGCCAAAAAATAATAATGCAAATGACACATGTCATTTTCTTATTCCAATAGCATGTTCTCCCATTGCTCTTGGGCAAGAGCATTGTTTTAAGTGCTCTCCATGGAGAGTAATCGGAGAGCAATCAGAGAGCACCATTGTTGGGGTAGAGTGAACTCTCCAATTTCTCTCCTCTTGGAGAGTTCCTCGAAGAGCATGTAGGAGAGCACCAATGTTGGTGCTCTTAGAGGAGTAGACGCATAGATGATTATGAGATTTTATGTTGCATTTTGTTAGTAACATATTCATCTACTAACTCCATCTATCTCTTTTACTTTTACAATGCAAAATCACCCATTTGAGCTTTGACACTATTAACTTCATTGAATAATTAATCTTATGCACGAATATGGTTCAATTGGTCGAATTTGTTTCACATTTGCCCTAAATTAAATTTTTAAAATATGTTTGAAAATCCGAGCATGAAACCCGACAGCGGTGGCGACGCATCAAGTGGTTATGAGAGAGGAGAGTGACATGGTGGTTGATGGGGGTACGAGGAGTTAAGAGAGGAGTGAGGAAGATGAGATTAGGGTTAAGGAGTTAATGAGATGAAAGGAGAGAGGAGCGAGGCGCAATAGTGTATCCAGTTGGAGGTGTAGCGGTGRTGCTGTTGGATGTGCAGCAATGGTTCTTCTGGAGGTTCAATGGTCGGTGGTTGTGAGAGGTGTACGTTTGAGTGTTTTGTTTTTATTTTTTTTTATTATTATGGATAGTTAAAAATTAATAGATAGTTCAATTTGAGTTAACAGAAAGACTAGGAGAGGGGTATAACCGATTAAAAATCAGCAATTCATTGACATCACTTGAAAGTTTCAAAAAGCATAGACACAACGCGAAAAACCCAACTTTTTAAAGGTATATCTTAGAAAAACTCGAAAATACAATTTGCAACACTGAACGAACCCGATTTGGGAGTCAGGCCAAACACGAAGTCACAGAGTACGGAACAAGCTTTCTGGCATAAATGTCTAAATGATGCACGTAGCTCTACGTACTACACACTACTACGTGATAAACGTGAAACATGTGGAAAGGCAAACGACAAGGTGCGAGTTCGAATCTCAGTACAAACATCATTCACTGACGATTTTCAAAGCCGCAAAAACGTCAAACCCTATTTGAAATCATTCAAAGCGCGCGCTTCAAACATCTCCTTGTACGAGGTACGTACCTTTTTTTTTTGTTCGATTTCGTTTACTTTTCTCAATTGTGAAACGAATTTTTGTTGACCAAGATGACTTTCGTTGAATTCAGCGTAATTGTGATTCGTTTCAACGAAGTTCGAGATACAATCGTTAAGGTCGATTTCGCTGCAAAATTTTGCTTTCAATTATCGGAGTATTAGTTTTTTTTTTATTCGGTGTAATTTGTTGAATTCTGCTAAATTTTTGGGTTTTGATGCAATAATTACGAGAATTTGTGTCAGATTTTTGTCGAATTACTACTGTTGCACAATTCAATCATTAAAATAATATTTTTGTTTGTTTTGATTCTTAATTATGTTACTTTTGGTCGGAATTTTGACCTAATAATTTCGCTGAATTTTCAGTATGTACTCTGCAAATTTGGCATTGCTGAATGYTAATACATCTTCTTGCGATGATCGAATCGTGAATTATAGCTTCAAACATCTCGCTCATTCTTAGGTAAATATCTCTTTCTATCTTCTGTTTCGCGTAGACGCGTACCTTCAATTGTTGCGATCATTTGCTTGATTGAGATATGGCCTGGTTAATTAGGGTTTCGATTTTGTTGATGATTGTGATTGTGCTAGCCAGAATTATACATGCAATTTWTTATTAAATAATATGAAGTAAGATACAAAATATAGTCTAAATTGAAATKTTGTTAACATTTTGTTCTGAAACTATTTTCTGTGCTTGTKGCCTTTATGCAATGATTGATTTTGGTATAATYTAAAGATTATTGTAAGCTTTAATTTAGTCATGGCTCATTGAAGGCAGTATGTAATTGTTTGTTGGAAATTTGAATATTGAATCCGTTTTCTTCGTCCATTGAAGTTCATCGATCCAATGTTATCTATTGYGAGACTAAACTTAGGAAAATCGATATAATAGCTTAAAAATGGCTATATGTAAAGACTCTTTGCAACATGAAAGTCATTTGAGATGTTAAATGAAATCCAAATATAAGTTCTGCATATCAAGAATAACTTTTGTTGTAGTTGTTTAATCACGAAGTAGCATGCATGCAACACTATGCAACGACTATCTTAGTTGTTTGGAAACTTAAATTCAAATTCTGTTTACCACACTAACCTTGTTGCTCCCTACACAAACCTGTAGAAACATAATTTCATAGAAACTAATGTATTATTGATTTCATATCTAAAATATGGGTGGTGGTGTTGGCTATGAGCCTATGACTGCTTTCATTTCCTGTGGAGGTTTTAATTGAATTCTACCTTATCGAAAGATGTTTTCCTTTTGCATGTATCTACGGTCTATTCTATATCTGTAAAATGGACAATGGATTTTCCTCTCATATGCTGTTCTCTGGTTCTGGACTTCTAGCCTGACCTTTAAAACAAGACCTTATTTATTTAYATACCCTTTCTGCATCCACGGAGGTCTTTGGAGTTAGGCATAACTRATGTGTATAATTTTGCTAGTGGTCATTTGCCCTAGCAAATAAAAAGAAAAGGAAGGGTGAGAAACTGAAGAAATGAAGGTTAGATTACTTAAATTTAAGACTATGATCTTTCTGAAATGAAGGTYAGTCTATTCACCTTTTCTGAATTTGGTGCTCATGACTCAGTAACATAAAGAATTGTTGGGGGTATGTATGTATATCTAGTACCATCCTTGAGAAAAATGCAGTCATTTGAGACAGAAATGGAAGTATTGGTGTAAATGTCCTAAATGATGATGTTGTAGTTGGCTTGAGGATGGATTTACTCTTCTATATCACATGACTGGTGACTGGTCCATGTAGAAAATGCATAGTTTTCTTCAGGGAAGAACTCACTTGTTCTCACTATGTTTGCTCGAGTCATCAGTACAGTTTTGATTGTTAGATCAGGTTAYGTCTCTTAATTAAAACTCGAGGAAATGTATTTGGTTAATGAGAAAAGGAAGAAATCATCAGTATTTGAACTTTAATAACCAAGCATTGAATAACCTAGCATGTAGACTGTAACTCCATACAATTGTGTGTRACATTATTATCTCCCATGAATTCCTTATTTAATATATATTTGTAGTARAAGGCTTTATTATTCAGAAAACCATTTCAAGCATTCAGCCTATTACAAAGGTGCAACTGCGCTATGCTACTTTGACTCGAGTACTAGTGTCCGACACGGGYWCGTGTCTAAGTGTCATAGTTAGCTAAATTGTGAAATTTTCCCATGATTTTAGCCCAATATAGAGTGTTAAGTTTCCATACCCATGTCGGATATTGTGAGGTACTTGAGTTAAAATGAAGAGTCCTAGTAGCATAGCTACTGCATACTGCTGTTGGAGAACAAATTCGGATGGTTTCGTGTTTAAAAGCATCACTAGATTACATGTAATTGAGCTGAAGGTGTTGTCAAAAATTTAAGACTACATGCAACTGAGCTTGTGTACAAGCCTAAAAATCTACTTGAAGAGCTTCCAGTAATCCAGTTATTCGATGCTGAACTCACTATGTTAGTTGATTTTGTATCTCTTGGATTTATCTGGTCCTTTTCTACTAGATCAACTCTCACTGGTGCTACTGTGATGCACAGCCTAAGTGATTAAGATATTTCAAATAATGGTTCTGCAAGCTGCTTGTGTGTCTAATACCTAGTATATGTTTGGGACTTTTGGCTGGAGGGTGAACTGGTGAAGCTATGGAGGTTCTTGGTCCTTATAGCTAGATTTTYCTCCAAATGTAACTATATGGCTGGTTTCGTTTTCTACTATGATTATGTAGGAGATCTAGATGAAGTTAGGGAGGAATGGAAGAGAAAAAGMAAGGAAAACTACTATWGTTTGTTTTATTCCCTCCATTAAACAGGAACCGTAAGCATTGTTGTTCTAATCAGTATTTTACAGGAAAGAAGTAAMTGTAACAATAATGTAGGTTTATTACATTTAGTTTTTGTGAATCCTAGTATTAAAAATTGCTGGTAAGGGGTGAGGAAGCGTTCACTTGGAAGCCCTTTTTTTTTTTTAAAAAAAAAAAATATCTTCCACTTGCATAGTAGTATTCACACTAGTATACTTAGCAGTAACCTGCACCAAGTGAATGTGAGTTCCTTTGCTCAGTCGAAACTTAACGTGATAAAGCAACCTCTTATCTTCCACTACTTTATTTTCTTTCCCTTTCCTTTCAACCAAGAGCTTTTGACATACTCTTTAGCATATAGCATTTGAATTGAATGCAAACTATGGACTCATGGCTTTTCATGACCAGAATATGTGTATATAGAATTGGCGTTTTACTTATCCCTGCTACACAACTTTATAATGTTGATTTATCCGAATCAAATGCGTAGATTATTTGTATATGTGGTTGTTTAGTAAGTAGCATATAGAGGAAGTGATTTCTTATCTAAGATTGACGTAGTTACRAAACACAACATTGACATCTAATGTGCTAACTGTGGACAAATGGCCTATRGAATGAGATTCTAGATGAAGAAAGAGAAGGGAAAAAAGAGCTACAAGGACATTATTCTTCATATGTTTGCAACTATGCTGTCTCAAGCTTAATATACTATCTTATCGTTATGACTCAAAAATATCATGGTAGCAATTGCTGCTAGAGGCTGTAAATTTTGCTGAGGTATTGTGGGAGTGGTGTAGTATAATGAGCTGCTTACATTATCGTATTTTCTTCTGTTGTTAAGCTTCGTGCTTTTCCTTTTGACAAAGTGTTGTCCATTCCTATCTTTTCCACTGATAAGAAGTATCATATTTGGGAGATTTGTTTTAGTACAATAATCCTGGTCTACTTTACTTCCTGTCTGTATTATAGAATGAACAGATGCTAACTGTTAAGTTCTTGTTTGAAATGTGATCAATGTTTGATCTTTGTTTCATACGATGACCCTGTAAAACCCATTCCAAGAGATTTATTGGCAACACTAACTTTTGCTTGCATAGTTAGCATGTACTGTACTCAATACCTAGCAGCTAGGAAAAAAATTATGCAATAACAGGCGAGTTTAAATCACAAGTCAAATGCGACGTAATAATTTCATTTCAAGATAGTCTGGATGAATATTCCTTAGTTGGAAAGGGAAACGCTGTTAGCAGTTTAGCATTCTCTGAATTCCCAAACAGAAGTTAAGCACCTCCCACTGGTAATGTGGGCGCACCATTGGAAACTATGATGTCAGATTGGAATTTCGAGGTAAAAACTCTGAAACATATCTAAGAGCACTAGCAGAGATTCCTGCTTGTAATGTTAGATTTTTATGACTCGAAGAATTGACATCTGAATTATCACTCCCTTTTCTTGTAGAAATTGTTAAAGCATTCTGCATCGCTTACATTCGCGACACATCACAGCCCGTTGTCCAGTACTACCAGGTAAAATCTATCAAATCTCGATCCCTTTATTTATAGATAGACTGACTGGTGTCACTTTTATTCTTCAAAAAGACATGCCTGATATTTCGTTGCGAATTTGGAATGAATTTGATCTTTTTTGTGAGAAACTCAATCACATTACTAGTACTAATTGATCTGACTATAATGGCACTCTTGCGTGATATTCTTGTCCAGTAGAGAATGATATTCTCATTTAATTCAAAGCAGTCAAAATGACAGTACTGTTATTTTTATGCTGTATTAATTTTCTATCCCCCTTTTGTTCATTTTTTGTCATATTTGTATGTTGAGGTGCTTGGTTATCTTACATAAGCTTCCTTATATATTATTCAGGCTTTTAAATACTGTAATATACTTCTAGATTTTACTGGTTTTTCTCTCCTTTCGCCTTCTGAAGAATGTTAATATTTGGACTAGCAACGTTTAGTACCAACTACCAAGGGGTTGTATTTTGTATTCCCAAATGATTTTTGCACTCCTCTTTCAGTCTTTCTCTTTGAGCTTCGTTTGGTTACTATTGGAATTAATTCCCACGGGAATCTTAATTCATGAAAATAAATCCCTTGTTGATTTATAGGAAATGACTTTAGTTGTTTGTACATAAAAATTTCTAATGTGACACGTTGTTCTAATTCACCAAGGAGGGTTGGTGTCATTTCCTTCATTTCATAGGAATTTCCAATTCTTAGAAAATTGTAATTCCTATGTGGCTCTATTTTTGTGAGTTGGATTCTCTAGAGTTGAACTCTATAGATTCAATAAATCTAGACTCTTCACAAAAGATCATGGCATATTCATCTTGCATGCAGTCAAAATAAAAATTAAAACACAATAAAAATAATTAATAAACTCCCACTCTCACAACTCTACAACTTAAATTTTCAAACTCTAGAAAGATCTCAACTCATTTTTGTTATACAAACAACTAACCAATTTCATATTTCCTAGAAAATACAAATTCCTATGGAATTTGAGGTGAACCAAACAACATCCTTACATGAACATTAGCCAACAATAGCCATGCTACTGTTTATATGAGAGAGAAAATAGTGCGAAAATCATTTCCTAATAATTAAGCTATGCATCTAAATTCGAATGGTCCGGGAGCTAGTGTTGACAATATTTGACCTAATATTGAATACCATTAAGAATATAACACAAATCACAATTATACAAACAYATAACAATCCAAACTAATTTGATTATTATGTCATCTTAATCTCATATTTTTTCTTCAYATGGAGTATCACGTGAAATCAACACATGACCAAAGGTCCATAAGTCCATAACACAATTCTCTGTATTGAGAATTGGACTAGGCGTGTCGTAGATGATTGTCGACACTTTTTTTTTTTATAATATTAATTATTCTTGATTATTTGGAGTTGATGTAAAAGGTCAAGGAAATGAAGAGAGAATGAAGGTCAAGGAATCTTATAGACTTATACGAAGTAACTTACAAGGTGATAAATGGGACTTACTTATGGAAGGAGAATATGGTTGTGGGCTTGTGGCGAAAAAGAAAGATGAGATTTTTCATTTCTAAATACGTTCCTTTTTTCTCTCCTTAGGACAACTTTAAAACAACACTTAGAAATCTCTTTTAGGTTGTTATTTGCCTTTTTCTTTTATCTTCTCCTTTTTTTATACGAATTCTTTTGAGCCACAAATTTCCCATTTGTCCTCCACACAACAAGGTTGTTTTAAGCCACGAATTTTTATAAAAAATCAGGAGTGAAGTCAAGTAGGAAAAAAACTTGGCCCCCCAAATTCTCCTTTGTTCTGTGCCTCAAGTGTCTTCTTGGCTACAATTTCACCACTTGTCGATTTCTTGTTAATTGGCTAACAAAACGTCTAGAATTTTCGGGCTGTTTTCATGGGTGGACCGCTGCGAACGCGGACTATGTTAGTTAACCCATTGATATTAGAATTGTTTATGCTTCATCAATTACTGGGCATTTGATTATCAATATAGCTGACTTAATAGAAGTAGAGATCAGAGGTTCAATTTCATTAAGAGCTTTAAGGCTAGAGATTTTCCTTACCCTTTCATCCTACCATGTGTCTAGTTTGATATGTGTGATTTTTTTTTCTTAATATTGGTGGTAGGGCCGGATCGAAAAAGAGGAGATTTCTTAAGATCATCGGTAACATAATCATTAGTAATAAAGTGATTTTTTTGTCCATAACGCGCTTATAAAAAGTTTTAATTCAAAACTATTATAAATTACATACTTTTGTTTAATTAATTTGTCTGATTTTTTGTTCTCTGGTGATGAATTATCAAATCCGCTCATTAAATTGTTGTACTTTATTTTTTTTTTTCCCTTTTCTTCCTTCCCTTCTTCTCTTTTGTCCAAGCACAAACTTATCACAAGGAATCTACGTAGAGGAAGGGTCCAATTCAAATAACAGTCACAAACTTCTCTTTTGTTCATTTATTTTTACTTTTTTTCAGAAAAAATAACTTAGGTAATTTAGATTAGAAAAAATAAGTTTAAATAAATTCATATTAGAAAAATTACTCCAATTTAGGAAAAAGGTTAAAGAAGACAAAATTTATTATTACCCTTACAAAACAATTCAGAAAATCCAGTTCAGACATATTAAATTAGATAAGTTCAGATTAGGAAAAAAAGTCAATTAAGAAAAAGTTACATAAATAAATAAAAGTTGAAAAAAAACAAACTCGAAGAATAGAGATGAGAAAATAGACTACAAGTGCAAAACGCAGTTGAATTGGTGAAAAAGGGGAAGAAAATGGGAAAAAACAAGTCATATGTCATGCAAGTTCAATTTAATGGTCAATTATCGAATTCAAAGAGAGAGAAAAGAATCTTGCAAACTCAAACAATATATGAATTGTGACATTTTTAAATATTCTTATAAGACGTTTTTAAGAAAGGAGTAAAAATGAATGAAATATCCTAACAAAACTTAGTGTTTTGACTTATAGCTAGTAACCCACAACAAACTTAAAGTCAAACTATGTGTACAAAAACAATTATCGTCGATATTGAAAAATCGATAGTACAACTAGTTAATTTAATTTTAGGTTCAATCAATATAATTTTTTCGGTTCTTTTGTAAAATAATAATAAAATGAACATTTCCATAAATTTATTATTTAAAATTGAAATAATAAATAAATAAAAATGTGTGGTCATTTGGTTATTCCTAGCTCTAGGTATAAACCAATTGTCATGCGCGTCATCATGAATTAAGCTATTCTGTTTTATTCTTTTGGACTCATGACTGTTTGTACCATTAATAGAAGAGAAGAAAAAGAGATGTAATATCATCAGATGCGTTTTTGTTGTAATTAACTTCTTATTAGATGTGTTTGGATTATTAGAGAAAACCCATGTACCATGGTCAAAGGCTTTGATATATTATAATTTTTTTACAAACCAATATTGACTTCTTGTTGATTAGGATGTTTTTGTATGGTTTGCCTACAAATCTCATGCGGATAGAAGATTGATTGTGTTACGTGAAATAACATTATACTCCGTACTATTTTTCTACTCTAAACTTAAACAACATTAAAAAGAGAAATTATTTCCGCATGTATCCACAAATCTAAATCGCACTCCAATTTAACGATTGGTGGACATGCATAAATAGAAAGTGTTGGACTCCAATTTAAAGTGTGGAAAATCAATTTGCCATAAAAACGGTATTACTTTACACAATACTATCCTTCGTATATTAATATAACTGCAACGATTGGATACGGAGGGAGTACAAGAAGTAACTTGTACTCCGTACTTTCAGTAGTTCCCACCTCTTAACGATCCTTACTTTAAATTGCTTGGCTTGAAATTTTCGCATGTGTCATTTTGTTTTTTGATTGGATCCAGGTAAAGGCAAGTCTTATGGATTTATATTCTATGAAACACTTTAAACTTTCTTCTGTACGTGAACCTTGATGACTCGTTTTAATACTTGGAATCAATGGTTTACATTGTTACATTCACTTTCACCTTGAGTTATGGTCATTATTCATTATTCTGTGTCTGCTCTAAACATGGTATGAATTTACTCGTTCATAAATGCTTCTGTTCCGTAACTATTAACTGTAATGATTTGACATAAAGTCGGAAAGAATAAGGTCCAATCTTTACAATTTACGAAGTAATAACATGAGAAGGAGTAGATAATTTTGTGAAAAATTTATTGAGTTTCTTATGCTGCACGTAAGTCTGTAAAATGTCTCGTGTTGTAGAATTTATAAATGTATGAATATTCCTTGAAAAATGAGGGCGAACTTTTGTTTTTTCGGCATGTGGGTAATCTTAGAAAAAGAGGGTATTTTTTTTTTTATAGATTAACAGACAATTTATTTCAAAACTAGATGATAAGACCCGCTCGCTAAAATATGGAGTTTGGCCAATAATTCTCTGGTTTGTAGCCCAATTTGAAAGTTTGTTATTTGTTATTGTTATTATTATTATTATTAATTTTTTTTTTTCTGGACAAGAATATTAGTCCGTTTAGTTATTGTTTTGATGGTCGCAAAGCTTATGACTCACAGCTAATGCATTGTGGGCTTGAGCCAATTTTTTAGTCCAAAAGTAGGCCGAAAGCACAACCCTAAAGCAAAATGCTCTAACTCCAACCCAACTTATCTAACTTGACACGTTAGCTTGATCACCTCTAATACAAAGCGTAATATATGTTTGAGAAAAAACTACAATGGTTAAGAGGCATGAGTTGCATGTTTCTATGAAGTGTAGAGTTCTTGGTTGCTTATCATGCTAGTTGGCAGTACGGAATATATCACAAACTTAGAAGGAACCCCTTACTTGAAAAAGGTATGGTGGAAGCACCGAGCACATTGAAATCTTGTCCACTTCTCCACTTTAATCTTATTCCCCCCGATTCCCCCGCTTTTTCCTACGGCGTGGACGAGTGGTAAGTGGTAACTGGTACGGAGTAAATAACTCAACGAAGAAGTAAAATAAAAAGTTGATGCTCTTATATTCTTATGCATGGAAAGTCTTCCCACATAAAAAATAAAAATAAATTTACTTATGTTTCCAATTTGAGATAATTTTGAATATTTTTTTTTTATGTATGGTCTTTACTCTTTATTACGAAATGAGTAGTAGAAGATTATTTTTTAAAATAATTTTTTACTAGTAATTCATAATTAAGAATATTGGAGGTTAGAGATGTGCATTGGTTGAATAGCTTGCATTTACGAAATATATGTTTTTTGTTGATACTACATAGAGTTTTCACAGCTTTTTGATGAGTGGACTATTTCGCGAGAGAATTTGTATGAGGTTCTCAACGGATAACATTTCCTAATTCATAATTAAGAATATTGGAGGTTAAAGATGTGCATTGGTTGTATCGCTTGCATTTACGAAATATATGTTTTTTGTTGGTACTACATAGAGTTTTCACAGCTTTTTGATGAGTGGACTATTTCGCGTGAGAATTTGTATGAGGTTCTCAACGGATAACATTCCCTAGTTAGATTTTTTTTCCATTCCTAAAACTCGATTTTGAGACATTGATTAAGGAGCTGAAAAACCTTAATCACTCAAACCAACTCCATTTATTACGTACTTACGTGCATGGATTCGTTGAAAATAGGGTTTTCTTTACAGGAGGGGACTTGTCCTAAATTCCCAAAGTGTTGTTTGGTAAGTACAAATTGATGTTTTTTTAGGGCTGATTCTACGTGTAAAACTAGGGTGACTAAATTACTGTTTGTGTCCTGTAATTATTCCCAGTTTATACAGTGGGAGACTTGACCTTACAAAGCAGTGTCATCTTTGAATTCTCGTTGTATGATGTGTTAGTCATGTATATATAATGTTTACATATGAAACCATGGAAATTGCTAGTGACCAGTGGCTAAAAACTAAATTGATTGTACTGTAAATGTTTTTATCATCAGGCAAAACGAATAATTTTTATTAAGGGG
>SNQN01004971.1:32743-47770 GCA_008642245.1 Bassia scoparia | reverse complement strand
TATATATATATATATATATATATAATGGTATTAAACTTGGAGCATGTCAAATTTCACACGTCAATCGGTGTAATTAATGTTTATATTTATTTAATATTTTCACTTCCTAACATTTCAGGGGCGCTTAGAGCATCTACAATGGTAACCTTAAAGGACTAGCTTACAAATATTGAAAGTTTCAAACTACAAGCTTGACCATTATGAAAGAAATGAACTTGTAACTTAGCCAAATCATGTAGCTTTGTTTACAAGCTCAATTTTTTTCTTCCCTTATTTTCACAATGTCATTAAATTTTAAGTTACAAGATTTGTAGTTCTGCATTGTTGATAGTTGTAGCTTGAAAAGATGATGTGGCAAACAAAACTAGAAGATTTGTAATTTGCTATTGTGGATGCTTTTATTAGCTTTTAACTTTTTTGGAATACGAATAAATGTCTTTATCACTTCTCGAGTTGTTAATGTGGATAGGGTTGAGCACTAATCCAGAACCGGACCGAATAGGAACCGGTTGGACCGAAAGACCGAAATTCTAATTTTTTTCGACTTGCTTTACTTTTCCAATTGAAAAAATAAATTAAAACAAGAACGATGAAACTTTCATAGTATTCACAAAATGAGGGATTCAAAGTAATACCATTTCAACTTATTATAAAATATAACTAGTGGTTTGGCCCGGGCGATGCCCCGGGTTGTCGTCAAATATAAAATTGTTGCATAATATTCTAAATTTCATAATTTTTTATACTTTATGATTCATTTTATAGAAATTTTAAGATAACTTGATGAAGTAGTACACAATTCGAGAAGATGTCAAATTCAAGAAATGAAATATTGTACTCCGTATGAAGATAAATAGTGGAACGTAACTAAGCATTTAAAGTAAAAACCCGATGAACATTGAAGGGTAACTAAAGCATAAGAAAAAATATGTGAACATTTAAATCACTAATAATAATTGGTTGAGTTGGTAATTATGTCTTATATAATAGAAGATATTTTGTGTTCAATTCTTACCATGTACAATTTTTTAATACTAATTAAAGAAATTATGCGCACATCTGTCTGATTATAATTGGTACACGTGGTGACACTTGGCTTAATAACAAATGAGTGATACACGTGGCGCATGCACATTGCTTGACACTCTTTTTAATATATGTTTATTTATAGATTTAAAAATATACAGATTTAGAATTGCAATTTTAACATAATTAAATTAATTAATTATCAAAATATCTCGAATTCGTACTTAGTAGTACTAACTACTAAATAATGATGCCCTGTTGTTCGACTGTTATGTTGTTGTTATTCCAGTGAAGCGATGACGGCGAGTAACGTAGGTAGGAGCGACGACGGAGAGTGGAAATGGAGTTGCGGCACTGGAAAGTAATGCGTCACTATGAGGACTAGGGGAGGAGTGGATTGTGACTATACTGTGAGCGATGGAGCGGAGAAGGAGCGGAAGATGAGTAAGGAATGGAGTTTTTTTTTAGAGTATTGGTTTTGAGTATGTCAGAATGTAAAAGACTTTGAAGAGTTATCCTCAGTGGCAGACCCAGGAATTTTAAATTGGGGGTGCTAAATTCAATCATCGTGTATTTCGGTTTATAAGTCGGGTGATAGGTCCCGTGATCGGGTATTAGCGTAGACAGTGGCGGATCCAGAATTTTTCGTCTGGTGAGTCAGATAGTCTACTATAGAATACGTTCGGATTGTCGTTCTGATAATTGGGTAAATGACGACTTTGTAGAGTAATATAATTAAGGAGTACAAGTTTAATGTGTTTATCCATGTTGCCTAAGGTTCATTTACAAGTAAAAAACCGTCTTAGTTGTACAGGTGATACTATGCATTTTTTGAGCTGGAATGCAGCTCGAAGAATCTCTAATGGTCATTTTTTTCATGTCCAAGTCATTGTCCATTGAAGTTCTATCGTCTGCCTACTTTTCTTCAATTATTCTTCTCCAAGCTCTTGCACTAAAAATTTATCTTCTTCCTCTATAAACATCTGTACTAGAGGCTTCCCTACTTGGCTCTATTCTATCAAGCTTTTAACAAAGTTAACCAATAGTTGAAATGTTGAGAATTAAGCTTAATCTCTTGTTCTGTTTATTAAACTCTGCATTTCTTGTTTCCATCTCGGCAGTCCTTCAGCTATAAGTTGTCGATATCAAAGATATCAATATTGATACCGATTTGTACTAAAAAAGAATTTACACTCAGGTTGAACTATAGCACCGAGAAAAATTGAGAATTTTCTCTTGTGCATTATAAACATTAGACTTTATTATCTTAAACAAAAATTATACAATAAAAAGTTCAATGTCCAGAAAAACTCAATACCCCATAACAAATACTGTAATGCTCCTTTTACAATTAAAATGAATTACAAGTTTAACATAAAAAAATTAAATGTACCAGAAAGGCTCTGATTAGCGACCAACTGGAAGAATTAGCTACCGTAATGTCCCAGATTGCGACTGATTTGTCGCATTTTGCGACCGCTATATCGTAATTGGCGACCGAAAATTGGCGGTCGCTAATTTTTTTTAACCTTTCTCTGTTTTTTTTTTTAAAAAAAGAGGGGGTGCTATAGCCCCCACTAGCACCAATGTGGGTCCGCCCCTGGTTATCCTTTAGACCAAAAATCAGAGGACTCCAAATCCTCCAATTAGCAAGTTATTACTTTCTAAAAAACTATAAAAATATAATAATAATTCCAGTCTTTCGATTTGAACCGGAAAATACCAGCTTTTGACTGGACTGGAAGATCGTAATCCCAAAATTTCATGGATCTAGACTTGGATTGGAATCGACGGTGTGAGCTGGTCCAAATTTAAGTCTAGTTCAGACCGCTGCTCAGTCCTAGATGTGGAGGCAAGAATTTAACTTACTATAATTTGTAAATGAGCCACTTACAGGGGCGGATCTACGTTGACTACCCGGTTCAAGTGGGTTCATTGAACCCAGCGATTGTTGTGTAAAAAGGGTTAAATATGTAATGCACAGGTAAATAATCATGCTTTTGCATCTCAACCTAGTTGTTGAAGTACGTGTCTAGCTGTTTTTCGATACCCCTTAGCTTCACTTTTCTATGTTAATCTAATTTTCTCTCAGATTAGTCAACTGAGTCTATTCGTTGTAATATGTAGTTTATTAATATCTAATTTGTGTAATTCGTTCTAGGAAAATTTTATATGGCGGTATCGAGTTTTGCCAAAATACACATGGTGACAACCTAAGTTTTCCTATTCTACACCGTGGCCTCGAGGTTTTTTTTTTCCTAACCACCAAACTCACTCCCCAAACCACCCAACCACCACCTTTCTCTCTACTCCCTTACCTCACCCACCTAGCCACCAACCATCACCTCCTCCACCAACCCAGCCACCTTGAACCAGCTCCACCAACCACCACCCCACTAACCCAGCCACCTTGAACCACCCCCACCAACCTAACCAAACCACCGCACACCACTTTCCTCTCTCACAACCACATACACCGCCACTCCAGCTTCTCCCACCCTACCCATGCCAGTGCGACAAACCCAACCTCAACCAAGCGCAGCCGCACCCAGCTTTAACCGCAACCACCCAGTTCGAATAAGAATTATTTAAGCAGTAGATTTTAATTAAAAAATTCAACAAATTGATTTTGGGCTTTGTTTTGTTTTGTATTGAATTGCAAAAGCATATAGTTAATTGTAATTTTCGTTTTGAATTCAAAGAGTTCGATTGGATTAAAATATAACCCTAAGTTTCTTCCTTCCTAATTTCTATTCGAAAATTCACGAAAATTGGAGAGGGGGATAGACACTAGTGATGTGGTGGAACGTTAGAAGAGAAGCTCCATTCGTACGTGGCTAGGTCATGGTCGAGAAAGAATTTGTTCTACTACCGTGGTTGGGGCGATGCAGGTTGGTGGTGGGCATTGGTGGGGTAATGGTTGGCTAGGCTGGTTAGGGTGGTGGCGGCTGGTGGCTGGCTAGGTGAGTATGCCTGCTGGGAGGCGAGGGAGGAGAGAGAGATCGAGAGGGGTGGTGGTAGGCTAGGTGGATGGTTGGGTTTGGAGAAGTAGATTAGATAGTTAGAAATTGTTTAAGGTTTGAGTTTGCTACCATGTGGAAAATACAAACCTCGAGGTCACGGTATGGAATTATCAAAACCTCAAGGTCACGGTATAGAATAGGAAAACTTCGGTTGTCACCGTGTGGAATTTGGCAAAACTTGATGCTGCCATATAGAATTTCCCTTTTTTCAATAACTACAAATATCGGAATTGTAAGTTGTTTATTGGGGAGCTTGAAAGCTTGTTGGATGCAAGTATAAGAGAACAGTGAAAGTATAAGAATTATACAATTAGATCAAGATGTGTATCAATGAAATTTTTTTTATTCAACAAGTGAAAAAAAATAATGACATATCCAATTAAAAACATGGAGAGTATAAATATCCAAAAGAAAATGCCGGCAACACGCAACAAGGTAATTTATGATGACTAAAAGAGCCATGACAAATTACTTATATGGCACTATCATGGATCTCGGGGGGTACATTTGGACTATTGAATTATTGAACATATGGACCATCTATTACTAGTCTATTACTAGTATATAAAATAAAGTTTGTTTACCATGTTATAAGAACGTGACAAGTATCACTCTATTTATCTAACAAGTGTCATGCGTTTGTACTTATGTTTGTTTTGTTTTTTCAAGTTCTAGCGATTATTGATCTCTCTCATATATCTTTTCAGTTATTTTGTGTCATGTTTTAATATTTATATATGCTACTTCCTCTCATGTTTCTGTGAGTGTTGGACTTCTCTTATCTAATTTTTTCATTTACTTTAGATAATGATGTATAGTTTTTTCATACTTCTCGCATTAGTGTGATGAATGTTCATGTTCTCTAATTTGTTCGGTTATCCTAAATCTCTTCATTACCTAGGTTTTAATTTGAGTGCTATATATTTATATGTCAAACGGTGCGTAGGAAAAGACACGTGCAAAAGAAAGAAAAGAAAAGAAAAAAAAAGGAAGAATAAAATGGGCAAAAAGAAAAAAAAGCAAAAATCAAAGTTCAATGCCAGTTATACAAAAGTCATCAAAAATGCAAATCCAAAGCTCAAAGCCCAGATCAAATAAAAAGCAAGAGTCTAAAAAGCACACTGCGCACTGTGGGTTCACTTCATGATCATCAAGCCTTTTTCAACCCTCAAACCACAGCCTCACATTACAACCACAAAAGCCCTCTCACACGAGGCATTGTCCAAATCATTCATTAGAACTACGGTGGTCTGATTCCGTAAGGATACGTAGGAAGCCTCTTCTCGAGGTTCGACCGCATTAACATTAAATCATTTGAGGCCTTTTGAGTGCTTTGACTTGCTAAGAATTTGATAATGGTTTTGCCAGTCTAGAACCTGACATAGACTCATGCTTGAGCCTACATCATTAGCCAACCTAGCATCTAGCCACATCATTGACCCTTAGCCACGAATTTGACCCTTTTTATTTCTCGAACCATAGCCTATTCCTTGGCCACCTTCAAGGACTCATTGACTCAATCCTCGAGAAGTAAAGCCACCTGACCTTTTGGGTTAGTACATCTTGTTGGGGAACTCATCCATACAATCTATCCACCTTCCCTATGTTGACTCTAAGCCGTAAACTACATTGTCTCAAAGCCTCGCTGGGGGGCTCGTCGTCATCATGGCCCCTTAATTTCCAGTTGGGGGCTTCTTGTCTCCTCAGGCCCTATTACGTGCTCAAGTCTATTGCTATCAAGTGGAAATCATGAAAAATTCGCTTATGGACCCTGTCACTTTCCAATTAAAGTCACTGTCTCGCCGATGTCAATCGAGTCAAAGTCAATTTCAACTCAAAGCCAAATCTCAGTGTCAATTTCAAAATCGAGTCGCGTCCAACCACAATATTCCATGTCACCTTTCTCTAAGTCACTTTTCAAGCAGCACTTTTCTAATAGACCCTTTCAAACTCAAGGACTCTTTCAAATTATGTCTTGAACCAGACCTAGACAAGGCCCTTTCAAAGACTCTCTCAAATCATGTCTTGAACCAGACCTAGACAAGGCCCTTTCAAAGACTCTCTCAAATCATGTCTAGAACCAGACCTAGACAAGGCCCTTTCAAATTCAAAGACTCTCTCAAATCATGTCTAGAACCAGACCTAGACAAGACCCCTTAAAATTCAATGACTCTCTCAAACCATGTCTAGAACCAGACCTAGACAAGACCCTTTCAAATCAATGACTCTCTCAAACCATGTCTAGAACCAGACCTAGACAAGACCCTTTCAAAAGGCTCTCTCAAATCATGTCTAGAACTAGACCTAGACAAACCCTTTCAAATTTAAAGGCCCTCTCAAATTATGTCTAGAACCAGACCTAGACAAGACTCTTTCAAATTCAAATTCAATGGCTCTTGCCCCTTTCTCAATCTCAAGGTCACAAGTTACAGGTCAACATTGCATGCAAATTTCTCTAGACATAAAAACAGATCTATGTCGTCACCAAGGTAGTCCTTAATCCTGAATTAGGGCTATCATTTTTCAAGTCAATGCTCATTTCCTCGGAAAGCATGGGATGCGTCTGCATTTCTCCCAGTCAGCCGAACGAAGAATGATTGCTCGAGGACTCAGACCGCACGGGACACGGCTACAGGTAAAACTAACCTTTGTTTTGCAGGTACCGGCGAAAAAGGGTAACTCAGGGTCGCAGAACGTCTTGAGTTGCTCTCCGTCCCGAATCGAATACTTTGACTTTCGTCTTACGAGACGATCGTCTCTTCAGACTCAGTCAAAGTGGGGGCTTCTGTAGACACCTAAAAGTGTCTCCCCAAAAGAGTAATCAGTGATGAAACATACCGCGTCTCGCGATTGTTTCGACTTAGAAAAGATGCTTTGAACTCACAAAAGTTGGAAATACGTGAGGTCATACTCGGAACTATTGAGCAAAGGACAAATAAAAGGGGGCAAAAATATTTTCTTTTATTTATTTTAATTATTTTCTATTTTTAGGGTTTTTAAAAATAATTTATACTGGTGATTCTCTTGATTTCTACATTTCATCACACTCTTCACATTTTTCTGAGCTCACCAGTATTTTTAGATTATTTTTCTGATTTTTCGATATTTTTCTATGATTTTTATAAGTTTTTATACGCAGAAAATACAAAAAAAATACAAAATACACAAAAAATACCCCGGAAACACGTGGAACCTTCTAGAACACTCTAGAACTCTTTGCTTGGAGAGCAAGGGTGTCTAGGTGCGTCGAATCAAGGCAAATCACGTATTATGGAAATTGGAATCGGAGGAAATCAAAAGAATACGCGGAGAATAATCCTGCGTATATACGCAGAAGCCTACGTATATACGCAGGTCCCCTGCGTATATACCCTGCGTATATACGCAGGTCTCCTGTGTATATACGCAGACCTACGTATATACACAGCTCTCCTGCGTATATACGCAGGCCTCCTGCGTATATACGCAGCCCTCCTGCGTATATACGCAGGGTTTTTTCCCCTCCTCGTGCCTCTCGGGCCTATAAATACGTGCCTTGCTCATCCCGAAAAGACACGATTTTTCAACTGACACGCGTCTATTCAATTCTCTCCATCCCTAACTTGCGTATTCCTTCTCTCACTCTCATACACTCTCTCATACACTCTAAATACATTCGTTCTTGAGTTCTAAGCATCGATTCTGTTTCGATTCAACAAGCGAAATCAAGGTATAAATCTGAGATTACTCACCTAAAACATCTTTTTGACTCTTCTTAATTCCTTTGGTCACTTTTAATTTGACTAATTATTATTGCGAGTTTCAATTCAATTAACACAATGTAGAAACCACTCTTGAATCATCTCATGTAAATATGTAGGATTGTCATTAACGTTTTCAAATTCGTTTATCATCATCTTGTCACAATTTGCCATCATGCATATCGTTATTGTCAATACTAACATGTTTCTTTGTCTTGATTAGCAATTCGATCAAAGGACGACTCTTTTTAGTTTTTACTTTAACGATTTGTGTAGTTGCAGAGACAAGGTGAGAAGGATATACATATACATTATTATGCTTACTAACCTTTGTTTTCATGTTTTGTTTGTACATATTCTATCACACTTGTATATATTGCTTAAACAAGACCGGAAATTATGCGTACCACATTAAAGTCAGATAATCATGGACGACCGGTTTTATAGGCACCTTATTAATATTGACTAACAATCAAGTGATCGCCTTATCCATGGTAGAAGTCATTGTTTGTACATAATAGCAACCCACCTAGTAATATTAGGTTAGTGCGCTTTCAAGATCAATTCAATAGGCTCTTTGAATTCAATTGTTATGACTTATGGAACTACAATGAGACCGAGTAGAGGCCGCTACATGCGGGCGGATTGGGTTACTGATTCAATCCGCACCATGTCCCCGAACCCACACTTTGGTTACTGGACCTATTTGTGGGGCCACTAGTTTGGCACCAATGTTTCGGGCGTCCGTGAATAACCTATATAGGCACGGTGGCGATCCCCTCAATTCGACAACACACCCCAACGCATTCACATGCGGATTCCATGGCTCAATTCCATGACACTGAAGCTGAGGTCACGCCCCCCTAAGGCGGGGCGAAGCCCTACACTTTTTGGCGACTTCACTGGGGATAATCACCATTTGGTGAGTGGACAGACTTGAAAGTCTCGTAGTTCCATATTCATAATTAATTGAATTTTGCTTGTGACCCTTCGAATAGGGTCATGTCTTAGGCATCTTGGTCTCAATATGGGCATGTTCTATGCTCGAGATAACCTTAAGGGGGGATTTTATCTTGGTTTCATGGGGTTAATGGATCACATGGCTAAGGTAAGTCCTATTACGCCCATGCCGCGTATGCACGTGTTACTGGATGCGTGTATATAAGGGGTATCTCGGCCATACATTACCAATGTTGTGGTGGTGAAATTGGACCCAGCTCTACTCTTAGGCGTGGTACACTATCAGACTTAACCAAGCCGACCTATAGCTCACTTAGATCCTGACCTTAAGTGAATAAATCGGATTTGTGTTTCAATCAATGTGCTTGTTAACTTGTGACTCTTCATTCAGTCCAAATTCTTAACCACCAACTAAGCCCAGTCCCTTAATCTATGGTTCAAGACATGAAGTTCGATGATCCATTAGGCCCATTTCAAAATCAATTTCAATCCAATTCAATTTCAAATTCAATTCGATCCCAATCCAAGAATCTTAAGTCTGACTTAGATTCGACCTTTTGAACCTTAAACCTGAATTAGGTTCAATTCAATCTTAATTCAAGAACCTTAAATCTGAATTAGGTTCGATTCACTTTCAACCCAAGAGCCTTAAATCTGAATTAGGTTCGCTTCAACTTCAATCTAAGAACCTTAAAACTGAACTAGGTTCGATCATAGACTCAACCCTAGGAACTTTGATTCAAGGCTAGGCCCATTCAATTTCAAGTGGCTCGTAGGTCTAAGAGGTCCTTAATTCTGAAATAGGCCCATCTTAGGTTTGAATCTTTCTCGAGTCTAGCACCTTAAATTAGATTTAGGTCTAGCCCATTCAAGTCCAGTTTCGAGTTCGGTTCCTTAAGTCCAGGACCTTAAGACTAGTTTAAATTTGTTCAATAGGATTTGGAATAGACGATTAAATTGTATGTATAACAATACCTTCAAATTTACATACACAAATGGTGCCGAAATACAACTAACAAAAAAGATGTCCGTCAATGAATTTCTACCAAAATTTTCATGAACCATAAAATACTACAATTCCGAGCAGCGCCGGAAGAAAATCTAGTTCTATTCAAGCAAACATGTACAAGCTACAAAATAAAAATAAAAATAAAAACGGAGATTTTTGAATAAGTACAACCACACCAATGGCAATTTTTGTCAGTGCTTGAAATACAAATATTGTCATTGGACTACACCAATAAAAGGCTGATGACAAAAAATGTTAAAGCATGAAATTTCATGGGTTTTGTAATCACATAAAGATTTTCATGAAGGGAAGGAGTAGTAGGGTCCGAGCGAAATTTGTTGCAACTCAATTAGTTGATTTTGCTAATTTCGTCGTTGTAAAAAAATTAAAAAAAATAAAATACAAATATATAAATTCATAACTTTTTCGAGATCTATAAATAGACAGCCATTTTACTATATTTTGCTACACATTTTTATTTCTCTATTTCAACAATTAATTTTTAACTGAATTAATTAAACACTAAACTTTATTGCCCTAATTTAGTTTTATGCAAATGAGTAAATAATAAATAAAAACAAAATGATGTGTTGGATGAAAGGGAAAGTGTTGTGGGATAGAGTTAGAAAGTAGGAGAGACAGGGATGGAGAGTTTTTTTTTGTTATTGGTGTGATGGAGAATTGGAGATGAATGAATTTGTCGTAAGATGAAGAATGATAAGTGAGAAAGTGGTAGAGAGAGAAAGGGGATGAAGGAAAAAAATGGGTCATTGGTGAATTTAGGAATAGGTGTTAACAAGGATAGGAAGTAGGTTTTTTTTTGTAAGTCGAGGACCAAACTGAGGCATGTAACTAAGCCTCGGGTGCCGAGTGATAGTTATGAGGTTACAGGTAGTATACTGGCATCTCATGGTGCCGGTTATACCTAGTGACCCATAGTCGTGGCCCTTAACTCTTACAACTACCTTGATGTCGCCTACATCTATTTTGAGGTTACAGGTGGCATACCAGCACATCATTAAGATGAACCTACTTGATAGTTGAAAGCTTTGAGGCCGACTACACCTTCTTTGAGATCACAGGTTTTAGTGCCAATTGTCACAAATAATAGCGTTAAAATGCCGCCTACACCCGTTTTGGGGCTGCAGGTGGCATACCGGTATCTCTAGGGCCGGATATGCTTAGTACTTGGTGCCTTTTGGCTAAGTTCATTATAATATTCTTACATGCCGCCTACACCCATTTTGGGGTTGCAGGTGGCATACCGGCATCTCTTTGGTCAGATATGCTTAGTACTTGGAGCCTTTTGGCCAAGTGCATTATAGCATTCTTTCCTACTGTCTACACCCATTTTGGGGTTGCATGTGGCATACCGGCATCTCTTTGGCCGGATATGCGTAGTACTTCGTGTCTTTTAGCCAAGTGCATTATAGTATACTTGCATGCTGCCTACACCCATTTTGGGGTTGCAGGTGGCATACCGGCATCTTTGTGGCCGGATATGCTTAGTACTTGGCGCCTTTTGGCCAAGTGCATTATAAAATTCTTTCTTGTCGTCTACACCCATTTTGGGGTTGCAGGTGGCATACCGGCATCTTTTTGGCCAGATATTCTTAGTACTTGGTGCCTTTTGGCCAAGTGCATTATAGCATTTTTTCCTTCCGCCTAAACCCATTTTGGGGTTGCAGGTGGCATACCAACAGCTCTTTGACCGGATACGCTTAGTACCTAGTGCCTTTTGTCCAAGTACATTATAACGTTCTTACGTGTCGCCTACACCCATTTTAGAGTTGTTGGTGGCATACTGGCATCACTTTGGCCAGATACGCTTAGTACCAGGTGCCTTTTGGCCAAGTACATTATAGCATTCTTACGTCCCGCCTACACCCATTTTGGGGTTGCAGGTGGCACGCCAGCATTTCGCTGGCCGGATATGCTTAGTACCTGATGCCTTTTGGCCAAGTACATTATAGCATTCTTTCATACTATCTACACCCATTTTGGGGTTGTAGGTAGCATACCGGCATCTCTTTGGCCGGATTATGGTTTTGACCTTCTGATGCCGATACCTTACATATGCCGAGTCTGTAGCCTTTTGTCATGTTGTCTAGAGAATTTTCAAATTTCTCGACTTTCCCGCTCAAGAGTTCTATAAAACACTGGTTTGAGAAAATCATAAATTAAATTTCAATCTTTTATCATCTCTCGAGATTTTCTCCTTCCTCTTATGTACATGCAACAAGTAACATGTGCACACGCGGCATGGGCGAGATAGGACTTGCCTTAGCCATATGAGAAATTAACCACATGCACCAAGGTAGTTTTCCCCCTTAAAGTGATCTCGAGTATAGAACATACCCATATGAGACCAAGGATCCTAAGGCGCAACCCTATTCGAAGGGCCACATGCAATATGCACAATTCAATGAAAAAGATCGATGGAATTACGAGACTTTCAAGTCTATCCACTTCACCTAGCGATGATTATCCCCAGTGAAGTCGCCATTTTATAGGCGTGTGCCCTTATTGGGCCTTGGCCTATGTTGATATCGTTTGTGGGCTTGAGCCACGGATCCCGTACGTGAGTGCGTTGGGGTAGTGTTGTCGAGTGAGGAATCGCCACCGTGCCTATAAAGGTTAATCACAGACGCCCAAAAAATTGGTACCAAGTCAATGGCCCCACTGTTTGATCCAATAACTAGTTCGTGGGTTCGGGGACATGGTACGGAAAGAATATTTGACCCTGATCCGCCTGCATGTAGAGGCCTCTACATGATTGAAAACCAAAATCAAAACAAAATTTAATGTATTATATTAATTAGAATTAATAAAAAGAGAAGAGAGAGAACTTGATTGAATAGCCTCTGAATTTGTACCTAATTCCGCAAAGATACGACTCCGAAAGCTGCGACGAATTCGAGAGACTTTTGATTTTGAAAGTGTTTATGGATTGAATTTGAGAGAGGTTTTTGAGAGCTTTGAATTTCACTTTGATTGATGATTATCATTGATTGAAGTTTATTTTTGTTGATGTTTGATTAGGCACCGAGAGCATGTATTTAAAGGCGTATAAGAAAAGACAGGCAAAATATGAAATCAAACATACAGGGATAACCGTATACATGGTCATTAGGACTGCATATACCGTCATTAAGACCGCATATACGATCATTACAACCATATATACAGTCATAAGGATCGTATATACGGTTGTAAATGACGTGGATTGCCACGTCAGTGATCCGTGCTTAATTTTTTATTTTATCTATCTTTCGTTCGGGAATTAATATCCGTGTTTTTGCATCTAATTGCCATATGAATTAACCTTTATCCACTTTTGGATAAACTTGATGGACAAGATTAATTTAAAATATTTCGGATAATTCCTGAATTTTCTGAATTTATCTACGAAATTCTGAATTCATTTATTTTCGAAAATCATTTTATTAAACTTGTAAAAATCATAGAAAATCAAAGAAAAATCAGAATAATAATCTAAAAATACTAGAGAGCTCAGAAAAATGAGAAGAATTACCTATGAAAATATTCTAAAAAATCCTAAAAATAAAGAAAAAAAGCCTAAAAATAGAAAATAATTAGAATAAAAAATAAATACTTTCCACCTATTATTGTGATCTCGGAGTATGATTTCAAACTCAATTTTAATTCGACTTGTGCAAATGGATGTGGTTAATGGATTTTGTCGCAAATTCCGAAATCAAATCTATTTTGAGATGTCGTACTTTTCCTCATCGATTATTCAATTTGGGGAGATGTTTTTAGGTGTTTACACCTACTAGAATTAAAGTCGGGGTAAGTGATTGGTACAGCTGCCAAATCACTTAGCCTAGTATGTTGAGAGGCTAGGGTTAGGTGCTTCGGACATCATTATTCCAACAACCGAGTAGACAATTACTGATGCTCCCTCTGGGTTCGTTGGTATATACCGGGTTGTCCTTGATATGGGTTTAATATTCCCATTCCACACTTTTATTTTACTAGTGTTCTCACTGTACGACATTGGCATCTGCCAGTTGACTCCTGATTCTTGGCAGCACATTTTCACCTTCTTAGCCGTTTCAAATAAATGCAAGTATGTGCCGGACATTAATGCCTTTGCATACATGTACTGCCTGACCAAGGCTTTTGACTGCAAGTCGGGTTAGTTCCAAATTTCTAATAAGGGTGGCTAAATTACCCCTTGGAAAAAAACCAAGTAAGCATCGGAATTCGTTTTCATCCGAGCCAACTTTAATGATGAAAGACTTCGTGTGTTACGTCGGCTCAACGATTCTTCACCCAACTGTGCCGGTGTGAACTATTTCCCTGATCTAGATGAGAAGGTCGAAGCTTCCAGAGATTATTTCCTTAGTAGGGAACTAACTCTTCGGCCAAATTTARAGGGAGAAGAAGACAACCCGGAACAGAAATGGGACGAAGGCGYAGATGACTAGGTGTTCATTATGTCAGCTTTATAGTTGCCACTTAAAKAGTGGTTTAGAGATAACAACTTTTTGAAAGTTTTCGGCCTTTGTCCTTGCTYTCCAGAAGAGATAGGTAAGACGGTGGTATTGTTTTGTCTAATTTTCTATTTCATTTTCTAATAACCTCCTTTTGTCTTATTTTCATYAGCTGCTAAAAAGGTCATTCCACCCATCCGYAGAGGTAATATTCCTAGAGGGACCGAAGGCATTGAAGAAGCAATGGAATCCATCTTYGCGCTATGATCTGATGAAGACTATAAGMGAAAAGCAGGCTGAAACAAAGGTAGGTCGGCTTYTGCTATCAATCTCCATTGATTGTTCCAAGTTATATTCGGTCTCTAATCCTTCTTCTTGTTTTGTTTCCTTCTTTTTTAYACAAGCCAGAGAAATGCCATCAAGTGTGGCAAGGATCTCTGGACCCGACTGTAGAGTGGAGACGGTTGCAGCCAAAGGACGCGACCAAGTTTCTRCTTCCGCCRAAGAGGCGAAGCCAAAGRAGAAGGTCGATGTTGTTGAGAAACAATCAGCCAGGGCAAAGCCATCGGCCAGCAAGGTGAGCCTGTTGAGAAAKCCAAAGCTAGCTKACAAAACTTTGGMTGGAAAAGGCCAACAAAAAACTGGCACGAGCAATGCCCTAAAGCGGCCGTTGGAGACACCGAGGYCAAAGTCGACATCAAAAAAACACAAGGGTGAGGTTGATCCCTTCATTCTGGAACGATTTAAGGATATATATGACGATTCTCATCTTTATAGCCTGTTGTTTGGTTAGTCGTCTAAATGCCTGT
>SNQN01004971.1:8835-18975 GCA_008642245.1 Bassia scoparia | reverse complement strand
CGGATCTCTCTTTTCTTTCTCCTTTTGGATAGGCAGAAGGGTCATCAAATCTTAACTTTATCTTAATTCCAAGTAAACTTGATAGGGTCCTTCTGTGTAAATCAATCTTTGACCAATTGTCCCATCTTCCCTCTTTTATCTGTTTTGGAAATTCTTTTTTGACTCTCAGAGCTGTTCCATGTTGCCTTACCTTTCTTGTCATTTTTTACTTGTGAGAAAGGGATTTTGTGATCGTGGATTGTCCTGTCTTTCATTGCCCCTGGCCACATCACTATGTCCTCAGCCTTGCATGTAGTCTTCCGCGCCTTCTTTTAAGACCTCCTTCAAGTTTTGTACACTTCTTTAATTTCTGATCAGCTCAACTCAATGTGATACCATCAAGCAATTCACGGTAGAAGTTGTCCATATCACCTCATTAGAAAAACCCTGGGATTTGGAGAAGTCTCAGTTCGTTGAATCTCTTCACGTAACTTCTTTATCTTTCTTTTCTCTCTAGTAAGAATTCCCCAAGTGCATACTACTGTGCGTTCCTGGCGTTTGCAAATGAAATGATGAAGAAAGAGTGGCTGGCATAATTATGAAAAGTTGTTAATACAACCAAGTCAGTAGCCTGCTAAACCAGTTTTTGTTGGGCAACTCCTTTGAGGGTGGCGGGAAAAGTATCTACACCAATGGCAATGTCAGCTGTGTAGTAGCATACACTGACTACAAAATGAGCTAAATGCATACATATGAACCAGTCAAAGTCAGTACATGACTGCGTTTGTTATGATAAGGAAACCCGGTTTTCTAACTCAACTGGTTTTCTTTGGTCTGTTTTATAAGAGACCCTCACATTAAAAAACTGGTGTGCTTACATAACATAATTCTTTTTAAAAAAATAAATGATAAAATAGGATCCGTTCGAAAATTGTTAGTTAGGAGTACCAAAAGCAAAAGCTATAGAAACATTATAAATTTTTTTTTTAAAAAAAAAGAATAAACAACTGTGAAGTATTTGTTACGTTCCTTCTTATTTCATTGTATCCAACAATTATTTTTTTTAGAAAAAACTTATCTTTTTGTTTCCTTTAATCTCACTCTCTTTCTGCATCACACACCGTTGCACCTGCCCGTCCCTCTTTTCCTTTATCTTCTTCAGTTAAAGATCAAGGAATATAATTTAGTATTCTTTGCCTTTCAACTTTTTTTTCAATATTTCCTTTTCTTTTGATGTTTTTAAATCTTCTCCTGTTTTGGTGGATGTTTGTTTTCTGATTTAATTCAACTCAACAAATTTATGGTTTAAAAAAATCATGCATGGTTTGATGAAGATTGATTTTGTTGTGCTTTATGAATGAAGATGCGCGATTTTGGGTTTCTATCTTTGTTTGAATTTCCTAGGTTTTATTGATTTCGTCACTCTACTAGTATTTTTGTTCGTTCTTTTGGGCTTGTTCTTCTACTTTCTTCTAGCTTTTTTTATTCTTCTTTGTTTTTCGCTTATTATTTATGTTGGATTTTTAATTTAATTTTGTTGGGTGATTATTTTTTTACAATGAATTATCTTATTTCGTGACTATTTCATTTTCTCAGGCACGACGATGCGATTTAACTGTTCCAGTAACTGCTAGTAAATAATTTTGTTCGAGATCTCTGGATAGATATCATCAAGTAATCTCCCTGTGAGTTTCTGGGGTTTTTTTTTTTTTGTTTTAACCTAAGTTTATATCCTAGGTTTTTACAAAAAATTGATTTTTTTTCTTTCTTGTTTCTTATTCCTGATTTTAAGATTTTTATGTAACGAATTTTTTTAATAAGAATTGGTCTTTTTTTTGGTAATTTGTCTTATTATGTCTGTTGTTGATTGTTGAATGGTTTGAAACGAGTTTTGGTCAAGGAGATCTATTTGCTTATATTGATGACAATTGATGACGATTTTTTTTGTATAGTTTATTAAACTTAGTTGTAAATTGTAAGCTGTAACATGAAATGATAGTTTTGTAATTAGTATGCCAAATATTGTTATTTTGTAATTTTTATTTCAGATTGTAAATAATTAATAATTGAATGATATCAGGAAGATACATGTGCTTCGTACTCGTTTAATATGTCCGTGGTGATATTTAATTTAATTATATTTCGTATAATTCTATCGTTGTAATGCTCTTGTTTGATTATTATTTTTTTTTAATAAAAAAACAAAAAACCGTTTTATCATGAAAACTTGGTTCTTAGCCAACATGTAAGGAACAGGTGTGGTTAGGGTGGTGAAGGAAGAGAGGAGTGCAAGGTGTGGTTAGGGATTGAAGGAATAGAGAGAAGAGGTGTGCTAAGGGTGTTGGCGTGTTGTTGCCATTGTTGTACAARTGAASAAGAAGGAGAATTGAAAGAGAATTTACAAARGTAGAGGAAAGGTTACTGGGAATTCAGGTCAATGGGGATTTTTTTGGTCAAATGGGAAATATATAACACCGTTAGTTAGTAATGGCATGTCAGGTACTAAGTTGGACCTCAAGGGTACTTGAGGCAGTTCCAAAAATTTGAGGATACCAGAGCTATTTAGCCTAATTACAAGGGTACCACAGGAAATTTCCCTTTAATTTAAAATTGACACTATTGGGTATGGACATGACGATGATATGAATATTTTTATAAAAATTCCGTTTTTCTAGAAAATAAATACTCTTAAATATATTTTTTTGTAAAATAATACTTGAAATCATTTAATAATATACATTTWATTTAGTAAAATTACTTTAAAATATATATGGGGGATTACACATGCCCTCAACGTAGATGTATATTTGAGTTTAGTATGTCTGCAAATTAGTCGCTACACCATGGTGTAGCATGTAAATTATACACCACCCATAATAATTGCTTGTTTAGATGATTGAACTAATTTAATGTGCACTTTATGCATTTATTCATCCTACTATTTAAGGATAATATTAAGCCTTTTTTCCCATCTTTATTAATTGTGGGAACATTTATTAATTTTTCTTATTTCAAATTTCAGACTAAAATATNTGAAAACTGGTTTCTTAGTCCAACATGTAAGGAACCAGCTTTGTTCAAAACTGGTTTCTTAGGTGTCTCAAAGAAACCAGTTTWAATTGAAAAACGGTTCCTTAAATCAGGGCAAAGAAACCGGTTTTTATTGTCAACCTATCCCTTATATTGAACTAAGAAACCAAAAACAAAAATTGGTTTCTTAACCTAAGAGACATGCCAAATATAAACATGTTGCAAAGAGATCTTTTAGGCCGTTTTTAACTGGTCTCTTTGTTGATTTTTGTAGTAGTGATCAAGTGCTTGTACATCGCTAAATGGTCATCTGGGTCAGATTTTCCATCATATGCTTCCATGGTAGGGCACTTCACCTTAGGCATTCGTGGAGCAAGCATAATTGCATTGGAGAATAAAGTGGTTTGAGACAAGGAGATAGAACGCAACTTCTCACTAAGTTTGTCGYTCATTCTATAGGCTCYCGTTTAGGGTAGCCCTCCGTCATGACGGGAAATCGGAACACGCGGTTCCTGGAATGAATAATCTTTAAACATCCTCATWGACTRTGAGACATCGGAGCRAAGGGGTGTAGATCCTATCACCTAATGCTCTCTCGATTGTTCATTTAACTCTTGAATGTGCCTYTCCAATCTCTTCTTATCCAAAATATGTCTCACATAAATTTTAGCAGCATCTACCCTTTTCTTCTCAATKAATACCCGCATATCCCCGGAGGCCTGACCACTTCGGGATGATTCAGTCTCACTCGATGTTCATACTTGGTGGGTTCTTCTTCTTAATCGCTTTTCYCATGCAGCTGTGTGATGCTTTATTTTCAAAGGGACGGGCTTGGCCACCCTATGACCTGATCCTACCCCRTCACTTGTCTTGCAAGTCTTCTCAGRATACTTAGTGAACTTAGTCGTCACCCTGCCTTTCTTGGCTTCTTTCAGYCGTTGTTCCCTTTCAGCCTTAAGGGTCTCGTTCTCTTTGGTCAAGGAACTAATACGCTTGTGCAACTATTCAAACCCCTTCTTGATTTCATCTTGTAAAGTTCTCTTACAAACAAATCTTTGTTCTGGCATTTCTTGTGTAACATATTCCATTCCTTCACTCCCCTCATCGAGATCCAATTGTTCCTCCTCCTCCTATGGAGTTGTTTGATCTTCATGAGGGAAGGGAATCTCATTAAAGAGTTCCTTCATTYGAGTCTTGATTTCTTGGCCTAAGTCCTGAGCCCCGATGRGCTTACTGAGACTCTTTGCAACTTCTRTTGGTTTACTCTTAGTAGTTTCYGGTTTCTTACTTTGGATATTAGATCCCTCATTCACATTAGRCGCCTTAGGCTCATTGCCTTTTCCAGCCTCAGCCATATTGAATTACCTATCTCCCCACAGACGGCGCCAACTATTGTAGCCCTTAGCTCACCAGACAGTATCACTTGTAGATGCGTGAGGTAAGTAGGCGGTCTCTCGATGCTACTCAGGCTGGCCAGCATCTCCTAATACAGATGTCCGTTGCTCCCATACACGTCTTGAAACCTGCACAAAGGAGAATAATCCTTATATGATTATCTCCCCTCCRATGCTTAAGTAAGTATTTGTTTAGGAGGAGTAATTTGGCTAATGAGCAACGATTTAGTKATTAACCGTATGATTAGGGTAGTTCTCAATGATTATATAATGATTATCACATTCCCMCTTGAGGGGTATTTATAGAGCTTTGGGTGAGCACTTGRCCAATCATATTATGCCAAGYGTCACGATCCCATGCCATCAAAGGGAAATTACTCATCCCACGTCGGGTCTAGATTCACACGTCTTTATTAGACTTGCCATTATAGGCATTCTCCATTAATGACACGTGACCCTTTAGCCCTTAAGCGTGTATGAGGCACGTGCCNTAAGTAAGTATTTGTTTAGGAGGAGTAATTTGGCTAATGAGCAACGATTTAGTTATTAACCGTATGATTAGGGTAGTTCTCAATGATTATATAATGATTATCACATTCCCCCTTGAGGGGTATTTATAGAGCTTTGGGTGAGCACTTGGCCAATCATATTATGCCAAGTGTCACGATCCCATGCCATCAAAGGGAAATTACTCATCCCACGTCGGGTCTAGATTCACACGTCTTTATTAGACTTGCCATTATAGGCATTCTCCATTAATGACACGTGACCCTTTAGCCCTTAAGCGTGTATGAGGCACGTGCCCTTAAGGCTTCTCACGTGGAGAGTACATGCCTAGCCACTTGGGTCTTGGACACATCAGCTTTGACCGTAGAGTASGAGGACGCGTGTCCAAGGATTTTCACTTGGCACATCATACCCTTTATTTTATATATTATTTTTCTGGATAAAAAAAATAAAGAAAGATTGTTCTCTTCAATCATTTTGGCTTTCAAACTAAATCAAGATAAGATTTCTTAATTTAATGTAGTGAAATTTCCTAAGGTACCCATATAGTTAGGCTAAATAGCTCTGGTACCCCCGAATTTTTAGAACTTTCTTAGGTACCCTTRAGGTCCAACTTAGTGTCTAACACACCATTACTAACTAACGATGTTATTGAGAGCTTTAACAATCAACAATGGAAGCAACACTCCTCTTCACCACCCCGACCACACTTCCAGCCAACACCACACCACCACCCCACCGTACTCAATCTTCAGCCATTTGACTTTCCTGAATCGTTGTGATGAGCAAATGAGACATTTACACAATCTTCTACTATTTTCTTGCATGCAAAAAATTTCTCATTCTTCTTCTAATAATCCCAATTTTAATATAATCATTTATTAAATCTCTATCTCTCTAATATTTCCAACCCCTCCCCAAAAATAAATTATTAACAATAATTAATATTAAGTATGTATCCAAAAAATTGTATGGTGTAGAACTAAAATGCAAGCATCATAGAAGATTCAAACAAGAGTGAATCCTACTCATTCTAGGCAAAACAAGAACAATACCAACATTAAATCATTGCGGTGTCGCAACCACAYCAACCACAAGATCAAAATATAAAATTGGAATGTAAATCATTTCAAACTGAATTCAAGCATCCATAATCAAATTCAATCATTCCTTTTACTTTGTTCCCAAATTACAATTAATTATAATTATAATGAAAACACAATTGATAAAATCCGGAAAAAAAAGGCTTTCCCCGCTTTCGCTGCCTCTTGCGCGCCGCTTTTGTTTCAGCTTCACCTCCGCTTCTCTCTTTCCTCCCCTGGCCGCTTCCCCGTCACTGCCCTGTCCTGCCGCTCTGGCCTCATCCCCCTTCCACGCCTCACGTTTCCTTTCCTCTTTGTCCGCCTCCCCTCCGTTCCCCTTCTTCCCGCCCTCTCCATCCTCCTCTCTCCTCCGAGCCCCCGCCGTGCCATCCCTGGCGTCTCTGGTTTCACCCCTTTCCCCCCCCTCATTTCATTCTTTTCTTTTCTTTTTTTTGTCCCTTCTTTCTCTCTCCTCTCCTTCCTCTCTTCGCTATACCTCCTCCTCTCTCTTTACGTCCTTCCTCGCCGCTTTTCTTCTCTCTCTGTTTCTTCCTTCTCCTCTTCGTTTTTCTCTCTATCTCCCCTTGTCTCTCCCTCTACTCCTTCCCCTTCCACCGCACCTCTCTTTCTTTTCCGCCCCTTTCAGCCCCCGCCTCTCTTTTCTTCTCTCCTACCTCGTCATTCCTCCACTCTACGTCTCTCACCTCACTCTTTCCTCCTCCCTTTCACCCCCCTCCTGCCGGACCTCCTTTCTCCTCCGCTTCCCTCTCACTCCTGCCCCCCCTGCTTTTCCTCTTTCTCTCTCATGCTGCGTCCTTTGCCGCTTCTCCTCCGCCCTCTTTCATCCTGTTCCTGCCGTTCTTGCTCCTGTTCGCTGTTTCCTGCCTGTTTTGGTCTCGTTTTCTTCTTCCTCTCCCTTTTTGCCCTTCTCCCGCTTGCCTCTCCTCCTACGCCTCACTCTCCGCCTCCCCCCGCTACCTCCTCTCCTTATCTTCTCTCCCTTCGTCGTTCTTTAACTCTCACTCTTTTCCGCTCTCGCCCTTATCTCCGTGTTTTTTGCCTCTCCTCTCCTATCCCTTCCTCTCTCTCCCGACCCCCCCGCGTGTCCCTGGCGTCCTTGGTTCACCTTCCTCCCACCTTTTTCTTTTTTTTGTTTTGTTTTTTTCCTCCTTCACTCCTCATCTTCTATCCCTCTCCCACGCTACCTCCCTCCTTCTTTCCGGCGCCCCCCCGTGCCCGCGTCCCCTCTCTCATTCCCCTTTTCCCTCCCCCCTTTTTTTTGTCACCTGATTTTCTCTCCCTCTGCATCTCCGTTCTCGCTCCTCCCTCATCCCTCCTCTTTTCCTTCTTCTCGCCGCTTTTCTTTCCTCTCCGCTTTCTCATTCTTTCTCCACTTGTCTCCTCCTTCCTTCCGGCGTCCCCCTTCCCCGCCCTCTCTCCTTTTTCCGCCCCCTTTGCCCCGCCCTCCCTTTTTTCACTCCTCCGGCGTCCTTCTTCTTCCCCATCACCGTCTCTCCCCTCCCTCTTACATCGTCCTCCCTTTTCTCCCCTACCTCGCCCTCGTCCCTCCTTATTCTCCCTCCCCTTGGATTCTTCTCACCCACCTCATCTCAACTCTTTCTTCTGCCTCGTACACAAAGCTTCTTTCTGCCCTGCGTTCCCTCTATCATACACCCACCGCCTCCCACCTGCCCCCTGGCCTTCTCTCTTTCCCCACTTTCCATCCCCCCTTCTTCTTTTTTCTATAAATTCTTTCCCTTCTTCTCTCGGCCCATTCAGCTTCCCTATCTTCGCTCCCCCTCATCCCTCCTAATCGTCTTCTTTCACTTCTCGCACGATAATCTCTACATTCTCCCTCTCAAGCATTAATACTACCTTCATTCCTCCACTTGTCCTCTCCCAACCTATCACTACAAAACACAATCAAAAAAAAACGAATCCCCATTCACGCAAGCTATTCATTTAAGAATTTAGACAAGACATATTTTTATAATGTCATATAATAAATTATTACTCCGTACTATAAAATACAATATTATCGATAAATTTTATAAAAAACACAAATGACAATCGTAATTCAATTTATACATTAACATGGATCTAAATTCTAAAACACAAGATTATCATCTCTCTTATGTACTGATGGAAGTTTAAAAGATCTCACTACTAATGAATAGTACCGAATTACTTTGTGACATGAATTTAGTCAAATGACGGGAGTACAAAAGTACCCTACACTATTTAATTGAACTTTTTTTCTTTTTTTTTAAAAAAATATTTATATAACATACCTCCGTTTTTTAATTGATGTACCATACCATTGGCATGGTGTTTAAGAGTTGATTGAGTTGAGATACAATAGTTGAATAATTTTGATAAAATATTGAGTAATTTCGGTAAAAGAGTAAATATATGTGAGTGAAATTTTTTGGAAAAGTTAATTTTGGGTAAATAGATTGGGTAATGTAATTAAAATTAAATTTAGAAATGAGTAATTCATTAATGTTAGAGTAAATAAAATAAGTAAAAGTAAAAGGTTATTTTTAGATTTGTTTGGAATAACTAATTGAAAATATCCCAAAATGTAAACTGGAACAACTCAAAAAATGAGGGAATATTAATTAAATCTATTAGCTAAAAATAGTAATTAATATCTTTACTTAATTCTAGAAGATTCTTCTTATCAAATATAATTTATAATTATTTATAAAATTGTAATATCAATCAATATAATATGAGACATTAAACGAAACCTATTTATTTTAAGCAAAAATTTGACAAAGTCATATCTTTTATTATATAATAATATTATTATTCCGTACTATACAATAATATTATCATAATAAATTTTATAAAACACATTATAATTGATTCAGGAATTGGGACCCGTCATGGATCTGGACTAGATTATCATGCACAGGTCCCTGGTTAATGCACGATCATGGACTAATAGGTCTGTGCATAACAATATTAGGACCGTGTATAACAAATTCCATAATATTGTATAATAATATTATAAAAACAAATCGTTTTAGATTCAATCTTGACAAATATTAAATTATAAATTATTATTTTTTTTTACAGTTTTCATGATAAATTTAGTAACTACGTGCATCACAGGGCGCTAAGCTAGTATAAATATTTACAAGCATAAGAAAAAGATGTCGAATTAAGATATTGATAATCATAACCACTGATATATCTATATATAGAAATGTATCTTATCCAAAGAATTGAAAACAATAAAATCGTCATGAATGACTAAAATTCTAAACAAGCGAAAACCTCAAGAAATTAAAAACTGACAAGAAATTAAATTAAGCCAAAAAATATTATCAAAACAAATAAATAAAAGTAAAATAAAAAATGACTTCATCCTCAAACTTATTTTAAAAAAACAAAAATATACGATTCGTATCTACACTAAAGAAAAAGAAATCTTAGTTTTTTTTAAAAAATATATGATATGATATCCATTCATATAAATGTATGAAAAAATTAGAAATTAAAAAATCTCATGCACTCAGTAATAAGAAGTAAAATAGAAAAATATATATATAAGGTTACTTCATCTATTTTATAAAATATTAATCTAAAAACCAAAACAGAAAAACCTATTTATTTCATTCAAACAAAAATAAAGTAGAAATACTTTAATAAAAAAATGAAATAACCAACAATTTCTTATTATTTTCTATAAATGCAAGCACAATAAATAATCTTTAGAATACATTAATGGACATTTGTTTAAATGGTAAAATATACTCATACAACTTACCAAGAACCAATCACCAAGGCTTCCGAAAGTATCAGCAAAATTGCTCTACACGAAATATTGACTTATGAACACACACTTCTTCCTATTCTTCCAAGTTCAACCATCAATCAAAGAGCTAATCTTAAAAAATTTAAAAAACGCACCATTACTTTACATATGAATTTGTAACAATGAATTATTATACATTTATACATGATACAGAGGTTTAAATAAAAAAGAAAAAAGAAAAACAGGAGCTGAAATATGGTCTATTCAGTTTCGCTATCAGGTACAGCTTTTGGCACTGTCAATCATTTCTGCATCAGTATAATACTCCGTCTTCTGATAATATGCAAGAACCAGTTGGGAGTTTAACTTTTCCGATGCTACT
>SNQN01004970.1:0-38086 GCA_008642245.1 Bassia scoparia | reverse complement strand
AACTTTGGTTGTAGTATATTAGAGTTTTTCCCAGATCTAATTCGATGGGTTGATATTGTTCGTTGTTGTTCATTTCATCTTTAATTGTCAATTTCGTTGTTGTTGATGATGATTATTTGATTATTTTAATCCAAATTAAATATTTGTGAGCAGAAGTTGCGAAAAAGAAGATTGATGTTATAATTTTGAGTTCACTACAACTCGGACAGCAGTTACTAAGCTTGGGACTTGGGATGGCAGCGATGTGATGATAGGTTAATTTTGTTGTATTGATAAATTAAAGTAGGGGTGCGAGGCTCAAAGATTTAGAGAAAAAGATCAAGGCACTAAAGAGTCAAATGCAATCAACATCTAAAGATCTCAAGGTATGCTATTTGATTAATCTATTTGCTAACCTCATAGCATATTTTCTTATCTTTGAAATAGGTATTCTGACTGTTGTAGCTTTGAAATAGGTATTCCAGTCCACTTGRTGACTATTTCAGCAATATCACTCCCAGTTACTTCTTCACGTAGCATTGACTTCCCAGATTTCATGTACTCATCTAATTCTTTTTCAGCACTTTCCAATTGGCGTTGTAGAGAGTTGAGGCTGCCATACTTAAGTTTAGCAGCACGATTAAGATCATACTCCCGTTCTGCCTGCTGGATCTCAATATTTACRCTGTCAATCTGAATAAATCCAATGGAGATTTAATTTTGTTATCTATTTGCTCGCACTGTTAGCTAAACTGACTAGCAAGACAATACAGTATACCATTAGGCAGCTGCAACTACAACAAATTCAAGCAACCATAAACTTTGGCAAAGGTAACAAGTCTAAATCTACCACAATAATACTGAACACAAAGGGAGGAAAAAAAATGATATTTATAACGAAAACTCACATAGTTCAGTGCAATAAATGCTTAGTTTTCCCAGGTATGGTAAAGTTGGATTTTTTAATGCCTTTTTGATGATCTTAATTACTCTGCTTTGTAATTACGTTTGAGATCACTTATTCACTTTAGAACTTTCACCTTTTGTCTCTCTACTATCTCCTTTCCTTTTATGATTGGGGGTAAGCGTAAGCCTTGCTTGTTGTGGATCTGATGAATTTTGGTGTGTAGTTGTGTAAGATATCCTTGTTTGCTAGATCCTGCATTGGTGTACTGAACATGGTGATGAAACTGCGTAAAAGATCCAATCTTTGCCTGTGAACATAGCTTATGCATTGGCAGTGTACTCTCTCACTTGATGCTGTTGCCTTGTCTGTTTGTATTCTTTCTTTTTTTGGGTATCAAATTTACATAGACTGGATATAGTGAGGCAATGGTTTGAAACTTCTCATTTTTCTTTTCGAGTATACCACTGATAGATACTGTCGTGTCAATTGTATGCATGGGCATCTGATAATATCGGTCTTTGCAGTTGTATGGAAGCTAAGAGGACTGCAGTTTGGTCGTCTCAAGATTGCGTTTGATGTTAACTATCCGTCAAGTTGGTTTGAGCTCAATTTCTTCCCCTGCAGCTAAGCCAAATTCAGACTGGAAACACGAACCTTCTATTTTTTGAGGCAGCAACAAATACACAAGGACGAGATTTGGATACAGGTAAAATGCTTTCATTGAATGCTCTTGCTTTTAGCAACCTCTTGATGAGATAATCGCCCTTGGAAATCATATGTATGTTTGCCCTCAAACCCAAACACTCTTTTTTTTCCTCTTTCATTTTGTTAATTTTTTTTTTATTTCGTTTGTTCGATTTGTTGTTTACTGGCTGAGTGTTTACTTTTCAATTTGTTTAATCGGTGCTTTTTGTTAGAGATAATGTTCATGGCCGCGAAATTCTGCGAATTTTATTAACGTTATCACTTTATTGAAATTTGTGTTGGTGATTTTGCATGGTTAATTTTGAATTGTTGTAATATGTTCTTTTATAAAAGTGTAGCCGATTTTTTTCGAAAGTTTTAACATGTTGACGTAATTCATTTCTTCAATAGTTGAAACTTGGTTTGAGTTTTACGGAATTTCGGATTGAATCATTTGTGCCGCTGTTGAAGATTTAACTCGGCTCAAATAAATTTGTAGGCTTTGAGCACGTCATTTACGGTTGCTGTGAGCAGTCTTATTATTGATTGACACAATCGCACTTCTATTGATGCAACAATGCGAACAAGAAGCACAACTCTTTTTGTGTGAAGCTTCCTTATTAGTTATCATGGCGTTTTAAGGCAGTGACTGGTATTGCTTTTTGCGGTGTGTGATGTCAAAGTTTAATAAAGATTACAACTTTAGTCTATGAACTTTACATTTATATTTTATGATGGTTCTTTGAAGGGGTTGTATTAAATTGAGATTTTAATACTACTGTATTATTTTCTATGGTATTTTGTTAGAATGAGCTTGTTGGAAGAAGCTAAATTTATGTTTTGAGATGGAAATTATAATTAAAAATTGATCAATTACTTTACTTATAGGATGGTTATTTACTTCTTGTCTGATTGATAGCTAAACCATTGTGGTATAGATTTATATGCAATGAAATAATGAATTAGTACATTGTTTTGATTTTAGGTGATTTTAGTGGAATTTGGCGTGATTGATGAACAGAAGTTTCAGGTTGAAGCGTTGGGCCACAGCTTTGGCCCACCAAGTCTGAGTGTCATTGATACAAGGCGCCTGATTACAGGTGGTTCTTGGATGAATGGTGGTCGAGGACTCGAGGGCATAACATCAAATTGAAGGCCCYGGATATTAGCCCAATGGGCAGAGGTATCGTGTCAGATCACTTTAGTGGAGGTAAACCCATGTCTATGTCTAATTTGGGATTTTTTGTTTTGATTATGTTGTAGTTTTATTGGTTTTATTGCTATTGAATTTTTATGATTGTTTGCCCTTGGTTTAAGACTTTAGTTTAAGTGTTTGCTTAATTGTAATGTTTGCTTAGTTCTAATGTTTGCAGTTTCTTTTGACCTGGAGGTTGTGGTTGGTTTTGTGTTCTCCTTTTATTATTAACAATTGTGGCATGATATAACTTTTCTGTCAAATCATCGTCTACTGGAGTTTATTTTCCTACTGCATGACATTCTGATGGAGCTCTTTATTTTTGGTCGAGCTGCGCTGTTTTGTTTGACAGTCTTATTATTCTGTTTTGGCTTAACTTTTTGAGGTTTTGAGATATTGTAGACCATTTTTTGTGAAAGAAGTTTATGATGAAGAGGTAAGTGAGATATTATCTTAATCTAATTGTAAGACTAATACTACAACAACTTATGCTTATTTGTACTGAATTCAAATGTATTTTTTTTAGGCTGCTGAAAGGAAGTTAAGCTAACTTGCCCACTTTATTTCTTGTAGGTAGGAAGTGGTGGTTTTGTTCGAGATCCAGAGGTCCATAAAGAGGTACTCTTTTTTATAATGTGATTGTGGTGATGAATCTGGTTCTGCAATTTAATGGACATCACTACATCATGATTCATGATTTCATATTTTGATTGGCTGGATTGAACCATTTGGTTTTGCCTGTTAAGTGGCTGAATAGTTATGGAAATGCCACTGTTTAATGTTAGTATTTCTGGGTCTTTAAGGTTGCAAACTATGTTGTGGTTGGGGCTGACTATTTATAATGTATTATAGAAATGCCTATCTACCTTATTTCTTAGCCTACCCTAAAAAAATTAAAACAAACAACCATCTTTTTTCTTGCCTAGATAGTCAGATGACTCAGATTATGCTTTGTCATCAATATTCTAGGAAGTATTCTGAAATGAAGACCATTATTAGGTAGGTAGTTTAAAATAGGATGATGTCACCTTGGAAAACTGAAGGTTGCCTATCACACACTTGTATGAGAAGTTATTTAGTTTCACCAGCAGATTATGCTTACTAAAACGTTGTTGTATGATCACAGATATTGGAAATTTGGAAAATGCACTACCCAATTAACACCTTAGCTCCAAGAATGATAATTTATCCCGATTAAAATTGTGTTAATTGTAATTTGAGTATGCTACATCAAGAGATGATCTTCGATCTATTGGAGATTCTTTTTGGGATATGTATGTTTACCAGGTGATTTTTTATAGCCATTATACGTCGACATGGTTGTTTCTTGTTGCCATAGCTGTGTAAGTGCTTAATGTCATGAGTCGTGACCACAGTTGGTGCTATTGGATTCGGTGTTTACATTAATCTAATTATTTTTTATTAGTGGACCAGGAAGGGGAGGTCCAATGGGACACTCATTTGGAGGTCGTGGTGCTGGTAGAGGCGTTGGCAGGGGAAGAGGCTGTGATGAAAAGGTATCAGCAGAAGACCCGGATGCCTATTTGGACAAGTACCACTCAGAGGCAATACTGACAAACTAAGATCACTTGGCTTTTCACCTCATAAGTAAGATATTTTTTTCCTGGTATTTGATTTTYATTCTACTATCAAATAGATGTCTTGTATGATATGAWAAGGTTTTTGTTTTAAAAAAAAATATTAAATAAAAAATATCACGGGTCATAAAGTGATAATCTGAAATCATGGAAATAAAACTTCAGGTGTATATCTTTTGAGTGGGTGGAAGCACCGGAAAGTTTATGTTTTCTAATAAGTGAACTTTCTTGCTGAATTGAAATTTATCATATTGCATATATGTAGATGGCTTATGTGTGTTTAATCCATTATGTATTTCAGGTGAGTGCATCCATTGAGCAGGTTCTGGAAGATGAAAGCCAAATGGAAGGGTTACTCGGAGCTTTTGTAGATCGTTGATCAATTTTGTTTGTAGAAGAGACGTTTATTATTGCTCTCATTCATATGTGTGTCTACAAGTTGATTTCTTTTTAATGTTTTTTTGGAGTAGTGATTTGAATTGTATGTAGTTGATAGATTCTAATGTCTTACCTTGCGTTTTAGAAAGGGGTGAAGCTATGCGTGTTACTTGGTGAAAGTGGCACTTTTTGCGTGCAAGTTAGTTCAGTAAGGATCAGATCAAGCGAAGACTAGGGATTTGTGTATTTTATTAGTTTACGAATTTGTTTCAATTGATTATTGCAATCTATGAAAACAGAATTGCACATCTACATTCTATACTAACATACCTCACAGGCTCATGTGATGAATTGTGATTATTCTCTTCATGCAAGTGATAAAATGACAAACAACTTTCTACGGTACGAGAGCTCTCCATCATYACAGCAAAGTGCCCTCCTGCATCTATGCACTTCATACCAGATCATTTTTACAAGGGTTATGCTTCAATAAATCACAATTCATCACATGAGCCTGTGAGGTATGTTAGTATGTATGTCCAAAACAGCAAAATATTGATAAACGGACCACAAAGCTATTTGACTTCTTTATGATAAATGCTTATGGAGTCTTCTTTGGTAGATGTTTAATATTGCGTGCAAATGGAGAGCTGTCCCTTCTTGATATGGATGATGAAACTGTGTTTATCTCTTGTCCGTAAATTTTACATTTTTCCATTATTTTTTGTTTCAAAAAATCAAAACTGCTGTAGTTGTAGTTTGATTTTTAATCATAAACAAGTATGAAGTGGTTCATCTATTTCTATACATTATGAGGTTTGCACAATGAATGGTAAAAGACTGAAGATGGACCTCTTTTTGTTTTTTAATCTTTTGTTGTAGTAATATTCATTATATGGGGTAAAGTTCATTATTGAGATGTTTGAGTCTTCTGCACATGTGATAAGCTCTTTTCCTGATAGTAGCCCTAGATATAGGGAGTTATAGATTTTAGTAGATTCAGTTAAGTGGCTTGTATGATGACTTTTGTATAAAGAGAATTTGTGTTTCTAGCACATTGAAAATTATTTGTTTGTGTAGCCTGGGATAGTGTATAATGGTGGGATAGCTTGAATTTTTGACTGTGGGAGACTAAATTCTCGAAAATAAAGTGGATTCGCCAGTGAGGTCGGGAAGAATGTGACCATGTGTTATTCAAGGTGAGCTGATATTTTTTATTCTCATTTTGGTACTTTTTTCTATTGCTCCATGGACTTGTATGCTTCATGGTTGCAAATGCAATTAGGATGCTTCATGGTTGCAAATGCAATTAGATTTGCTGGGAAATTACATTCACTACTAGATTTAAGTTAGCTCACAATTATTGTGGCAAACAGGAATATACATTCACTACTAGATTTAAGTTAGCTCACAATTATTGTGGCAAACAGGAATATATGTTTTAGAGTAAGTTTAGCTCACAAAATCACAATTATTGTGACAAACAGAAATATATGTTTTAGAGGAAGTTAGCTCACAATTATTGTGTAGGTAGGAACTTTAGGCTGAGGGGGAAGGAGGAATGAGCCACAACAGCCACATTAAACCAACATCTTGACTCTGGCTTGATTGCTTGGTTATTGTTTTCAAATTACATCTTGTTCGCTCGTCAAAAAAAATAAAATGATGAACGAAATTGTTTTAAGTAGATACAGTGACGAGACATACATTTTTTTATTAGTGAGGTTAAATTTTTTAATGTGAAAGTTGAGGGATARTATGCATTTTGGTAAGTTTCGACTACACATTATAGGGGTAAATTTTTTTCTTTGTTAGGACATAAGGATATTCTTTGTTGAGTGTAAAAAAAATTGTTTTGTGATTTATCATTTATATTTTTGGAGTTAAGAAAACATTGAAAAACCCGAAATAAAGGAGTTACACTTTCAGTACTAACATGGACTATTGAACTACTTATTATTAACTATGAATGTGCAGGGCAYCAAGCTATAGTATGCAATGAAGCTCGTATTGATCGAGTATAGGGTCCGYTAAATCTTCAGGATGGCCCCGGTTCATATAGGGACCTTCGGCACCTGCAGGCTGCAATTGAAAGAAGACTACTAAAATGAAAATTGTTGMATGGCTAACCATAAGAAGTACGAAGTACCACTYTTCGGTGCATCAAAGCATGACTGCAACTCATTGTTGCTATTTTATGATATGTCATTATTAATTTGTATACAACATTTTAGATTAAATTGTATAACCAAAAAATTAGATGGTTTTTATCTACAAATACACTACTTGTCCATACTAACTTTTAACTTTTGTCATCATTTAATATTATTCACTTAAATTTTYTTTCGAGAATAACGAGAATTTATCAATATAATAAAGTGGAACACGGCGCGCGTGCGCGCGCCGTGTAACACTAGTATGAATAAAGTCGGAGTTGCATTGTATAAGTAGCATTTTTTGCAGAACCGACTCCGATTTTGCCTCTACCCGAAGCCCGACATTATAAATAAAGCTAGATCGGAGCGGATTAGAGTAAGATTCGGACCAGATTGTCGTCCTTAGGGATCATAACGTTGGTAAAGGTGCAGAAACTATTGAACACCTTTCATGGATTGTAAAACTCCAAAAAGAACCTGTATGGCAAGAATGCTTGGATTTCAATGAGCATCACAGCATCACTTAGCTTCACAGGTTTGTGTATGGAATTGAATCATGGATCTTGTTCGAGTATCTTGTTCAACAAGATCATGGCATTGGCAAGGATGTACTGCAATTCACATAAGAAGAAATGAAATGAAATCAGGGATGGGATGCTTAACCCATATTCAATCTTACTCCATAGCGAGCAGTGCTCAGTATTGAAGAGGCAGGAAGAGATACATGGCCTGTCTCTTATACACATCTAGATGTGTATAAGAGACAGGGTTTGTGTATGGAATTGAATCATGGATCTTGTTCGAGTATCTTGTTCAACAAGATCATGGCATTGGCAAGGATGTACTGCAATTCACATAAGAAGAAATGAAATGAAATCAGGGATGGGATGCTTAACCCATATTCAATCTTACTCCATAGCGAGCAGTGCTCAGTATTGAAGAGGCAGGAAGAGATACATGGCTCTCCCATTATCAAGAAAGTCTGATCACAGAAAAGAGAGTGCTCACTTCGCCAGGGAACAGCTCAGCATAAACAATGATGTTGTTCTTCTGACTCATGGTGCTTGGAAGAGCAAGAAAGGTGTACTGTTGAACCCGTCAAATAAAATACGGTTGAAGCTGCAATCGGATGGGTTGCATTTAAACAAGGTACAAAGATGACACTGCACAGAGAGTCCATGTAAGTGTTAAAGGCAGTTTCATTTGCAAGCAAAGTAGTTAAGCAGCTGATACTGTGGACAAATTTTACAAAGTTGATCCAAGGACTAAGACTATGTTCAATTCAACTTCTTTAAGCACTGTAGACTATATTTTTAAAAAAATCAAACCAGATTAAAAAAAAAAAAAAAAAAAACTACAATAAGTTCAAATCAAATCAGAAAATTTTAGTTCAAGTAGAAAAAAAAAGATAAATTTGCTTAACCGTGCACGACATATTGTCAATTAGAAAATCGTGATGATTTTATGTATGGTTGTAAAAAAAAACAAATAAAATAAATAAAGCCCTACCCAATCAACTTCCTTTATGTGCCACTGCCAAGACTCTAAAATGTTACTTTCACTGAGACATAAGCTAATAATGAAACCAAATCCCATATTGAATCAAACAAACTACATACTTCCTCCGTATCGCTAAAAACGCAACAAATTCCATTTTAGGAAATATCACAATAAACGCAACAAACTTTTTTTCCATATTTAGTAAGTTTTAACCTATAAAATGTCTATTTTACCCTTACTAAAATATTTAAAACATAATTAACCTACCCTAATCAACATTTATCAACCTATCATATAAATTAATAAAAAACCGAAACATAAACTAAGCTCACCAAGGACCACCACTCTCCCTCCCTTAACACCACTGCACCACCAAACCCAAGCACCACCACCACTCCATTTTTTCAAACAACCACCACTGCAACCATAACCAACCCCACGAACCACAACCTACTGTGACACCATCAACAACCGCCACTACCCACTGTTGCTATTAGCTACCAGCCACCACCAATCCACCACCGCCACTGCCCCTAATTGCAACGAAATCGAACGAAATCTGGGCAATTGCAACCAAGTCGAACGAAATCGAACAATTTCTCGGCAACTCTAACGAAATCTGGGCAATTGCAACCAAGTCGAACGAAATCTTGACAATTTATGGGCAGCTCGAATGAAATTGAACAAAATCTGGGCAAGTTTGCAAATCAAATTGGAGTTCGTCGAATTGAATTGAAGCTCCTTCCCCAATTCTCAAACCCTAGGTGGTTCAATTGGGGTTCGATTTGGGTTCGCAGTGGTTCGAACGACGCCCAGGTGGGTCGCACAAGTTGGTTTGGTTGGCGAATCTTAGGTGGTTCAATTGGGGTCGTTGAATGTTCGATTGGGGGTAGTCGTTTGTGGTYCTGGTTCGTACGCGGTGGCAGCTGTGGTGGTGGGGGTTGTTCGTGGGTCCTGTACGGTTGGCAGTGGTGGACTGGTGGTTGGTGGTTTAGATTCAATAAGTGGTGTTGGGTTGTGGTTGGGCCTGGTGGTGCTGGAGGTTCTTCCTTCCCTATCATTATCTTAATTACCTTTCTTATACAAGCCTTTGAACTTACTTAGGAAGATTTGCCTAGGAGTCCGCAACATTGAGTTTGTTGCGTTTTTAGRGATACGGAGGAAGTAGTATATATTTATCAAAGGGAAATTACCTGGATAACATCTGCAGTAAGCGGGTTTCTGTAAAGTAAATGCTGATGAAAGAAGAAACTTGCTGCACCAAATCTTCAAGGACAAAGGTTACCAAGATTTAAGCAGTAAATTATTATAAAATAAAGGATATAAACCTTTAATAAAAAGGATTACTTTGTTCAATAGAGAAGCCAATATACATGACATCTCAGTTCATATTTGAAAATGGAAACCAGCACGGGAACAATTAAGCATATACAAGTACAATAGAAGCCTTTCAAATTATGAACATTTTATATCTGATTAACTCTATATTCTATACAGGTAAGTAATTGGTTCGCATTATATTGAGATACAGTTATAAACGTACCCTTTACTTTCTCACCACATCTGTTTTCCAGGTGAGCAATCAAATTTATAACTCTTCGCTAAGACAGTCTTTATTAAGTCCAGAACATAGGATTACTGTAGAAGATATAAATTTCCATTTAATGGACAACAAATAACTATGCCTCCCTAGGCGTATATGATTTCAGAGAATTTGGTGACATAAGATGACATAGGAATACAATTATGGGCATCATAGTCTGCTTTGGGAACACAAAGTCAAAATAACATTTCCCTTTTATTAATATTTCCACTATACCTCCATGTGACATTATTCAAATATGTAATTGTAACTTGAACCAAATTTATGACTTATATGCAAGAAAAATCATAGTCATCTGCAATCTTGTTAACGTGTCTAAATGTGTGGTTTGTTAAAATTTATTTTGTATATTTTTTTTCCATATTATTCTCTTATACACATCTAGACTGCAATCTTGTTAACGTGTCTAAATGTGTGGTTTGTTAAAATTTATTTTGTATATTTTTTTTCCATATTATTAATGATATTTTGGTACATGTTAGATGTGACAAAGTTTTACATTGTCCTGGCACAACCGTCCTAGGAGTGGAGGAAGAATATCTTTGTGGATGACTATCCGAAACAATCACTTTTGGTTCATGTAATTGACCCCACTTATAGGACTAAAACTTAGATTTATTGATTGATAACTGAATTTCTTAAGTACATAGGCTATAGCTACATGGTAACGAAGTTGTGATATGGGGTATGAATACGGGTACGGGGTACGCTTCTAATGGTGATTTCGGCTCGTTGGGTACGTTTTTAATTTTTCAATTTCAGAACTTAAAATAGTCTATATAATTAATAACATGAAATTTCATGGATTGCTAAATAGAAACATAAAATGCAAGCTTTTGAGAAAATTTCTGAAGATGAATCAGAAAAGGCAATGTATCGTCAACAACTTGCCAAAGTTCAAGGCAAAGGTATTTTTGGGACAGCGGAAGCAACAGTAGATGCTATAAACATGTTTCCTATAGCTTGGTGGTCTACTTATGGTGCGGAAACACCGGAGTTTGCTGAGGTTGCTATCAAGGTTTTATCGTAGGAGCACCTACTTCTACTTTCATAACATCAAAAGGAGCCGACTTAATTCTATTTGAGTAGACAAATTAGGCTTTATTCATTTGAATATAAGGCTAATTTCTCGCTTCACTAAAAGATACAGGGAAGGCCCTTATAGGAAGTGGGACAATGATGCAAAAAAATCAAGCTTGGGGGATTCAATTTTCGAATGTTAGATTATTCGACTTAACAATAAAAGATGAAGTAGAGAATGGGGCTAAGAGGAAGAGATAATTTTAGACATCGAGGAGTATAAAAATTGTAATGCATTACGTTTTTTCCCCACTTTTTCATTTTCGTCAAGTATTATCATATTATTACGTATTTTCTTTTATACTTCCTATGTTTTTTATTAGAAGTTACACTTTCCTTTTTAAGGGTGTTTTGTTTTAGATGTTAGACTTTTTTTCTTTCCTAATATAGTAACTCTTTCATTGTAAATTTATCAACATACCCTTACTTAAGAAATTAAACATGATTTATTAACCTCCTAAACTAATTAAAATCCTTAACTAATCTAATAACCTCAACCTTACTCACCACCTCACCCACCATCAACCACCCTAGTCAAACCTCCGCACCAATTGCTGCCAGACTAATGCCACGACCCACGACCCAGACCACCACCAACCAAACCACCGCACTCACACACCGCACAATCCCAAGACCATCACACTCCCGCACACCACCGGACTCCCACACCTTCTCATGAAAGGTTGAAGAGTGTGGAGATGGTGAAGGAAGCTCTGACCTGGGCGCCTGATGAGACGCTGGTCGCAGAGGAGAAGTTGAGAAGCTGCAGAGGCAAAGGAGATGCAGGACAGGCACGGGTCGCGGGTCGCGCCTATCCTGGAACATTTTGCCTTATTTTGGCCCTATTTTGGGCCCAAAGAAAGTGTAACATTTAAAAAAATGGAGGAAGAAGTTGTTTAGTGAATTATGTATGCATTATGTTTTAATTTAGAAAAAATATTCTTATATGTTTATAATTTTATATTTACTAATTTAATTTCACAAATTTCAAAATAAAAATACAAACCCAACAAACCGATACTACTATTAGCAGCATATCCGTATTCCTACATCGTATCAAATCGATTTTTGTACCATGTAACTATGAATTCAGAGTTCCAGAACAACGAATCTAGTTTTAAACAATTGACAACAATTACATGTGTAAAAAAAGTCGGATGATAGGAAATAGGAATGTAGGATTACTTACTACCGTGTCCTTTACGATAAAACCGAGTTTGGGTCAGTATGCGATATGACTCTCGAAGCTAGACATCAAATTAACAAATAATATCTAACACACACGAAAGCCCTAGATATACTATTCCCTACAGCTACAATGTCTATGGAAAAAGTTTTAATCAAATAAACTAATGTCTAATCTGGTTAAAGCAATTTACAAACTTTCTTCAAAAAACATTGATGTTCAATAGCATACCCAAATTACAAGAGTTTTAACAACAAACTCCTTACTAAACAATAAAAGCATATAAGTTGCTTTAGCCATAAAGGTTAGATATGAGCCGAGTGTCACACTAACTAAAATTACTAAACCCATAACTCACCAGCATAATCTGCAGAGGTTAAATGTTCATGCACACTAAAACGGGTCAATTGTAATTCTATGGTAAAACAAAATGTTCAARATTATTACTTCCCTTGTCCGAGATCTATTGGTAATGTTGGATTTTCACAAATATTATGAGTAAACAATAGTATGTTCAATCAATAGTATGTTAGTAAGTGAAGTTGGCATTTATCAAACAAAGAGGACAATGAGACAAAGGCGCACATCAATATAGGATAGGAAATATGTCAATATAGTTTAGAAGTAAGAAGTAGTAAGCAATTTCATTTGTGAAAGTCAACCAGTAAGGAACTACAATGAGAATACATGCATTTAAAGAGAAGCTAACGGGACAGAGGTAATAAATCAAGTCACAAGTGAGAGTCATATAACATTATCATATAAAAGAAGAAATGCATTATCGAAATGTTTCCTCAAAATTTTTGAAGTGCATACCAAGAAACTGCCATTTCCAACGAACCTCCTCTGAGCTAGACATTCCCAACTTCAATGCTAAAGCCTGTCTTGTGTACCACCAGCTACAAATGATAAAGATACAGTTACAACAAGATAAAAGCCCGTGGTCTTTATATAGTTTTTTCAAATATAGATTAAGGAAAGGATTACCCTGTTATACATATCTTCTATGCAAACRATGCCTTACTGGTGCCGCGAAACACCTAATCTTTTGTATAAAAATGGAATTTCAGTTTCTCATATCTGAATGTTGTTCAATTTGTTTGTGCGATTCACGAATTTAACAGAGGTGAAGTGGCAAACATAATTCTGTAGCAAAAGATATGGCTACTTATAACTTGACCTAGTACAGGGTTTTCATCAGCGATTCTTGGAGCTTCTCATAATAAGTTTAGACTCATTAAAACTCATAAAGGACGAGGATGCAGCCTACCCAACACTGGAAGGCACTTGATATCCATCATCAAGTAAAGTTATAGGATGCTGAAGTTGTTCACGGGAGCACAAACTTCTACGTAGGCAGTCATAATTAATATACATTAGAAAGTCAAGAAACAGACTCTTCTCTGATGTACCTGCTGAGTCTTCCATATTTTCTTGCAAAGTATTGTAAGCCTTATCAATTATCTTATATGTAACATCATCGAATTCAAAATCAATCTCGTGGAGCATTTGGGCCCACATTAAAGTCCTTTGAGGCATCCCTTGCTTGTAGAAATGAGAAAGCATCAAATTAATAGTAATCGCATTTGGAATAAAAGCCACCTTGAGCAACTTTGCAACCAACATCATGGCACGATCTAGCATGTCACTACAAACTCCATTCATCATAATATTGTACGTGACAGAATCTGGAACAATACCAATTGATACTAGATCATCCAACATTGCCATTGCTTGATTCATCCTCCGACTAGAACAAAGCTTGTGCATGCGAATGTTATAGGTGGTAATGTCAGGGCTGCAACCATTGAAATGCATTTTGTTCACAAGGTCATTTGCACCAACCAAGTCATATGCTTTGCAATACCCATTTATAAGAGTGTTGTATGTCACAATATCGGGAGTCAGACCAGTCCGTTGCATCTCCACAAAAGTATCAACAGCTGGCTTCATTCTTCCCTGCCTACAGAATCCATTGATAATGATATTGAAAGTACACTGATCTGGGGTTAGACCCACTTGCCTCATGTCTTTCTCCAATTTCAGAGCTTCATGCATATTGCCACATTTACATAAGCCCAGAATCAGAGAGTTGTATACAAAGTTGTTCGGTGTATATCCTCTCCTTTTCATTTCTGCAAAAATAGAAAAGGCCTCCTCCACTAGGCCAGCTTTAGCAAGCCCATCAATGTAAGCAGAGAAGGCAATAGCATCTGGTGATAACCCCCTCTGGTTCATTTCATTCCACAAGGTTTGAGCCCCAGACATGTCTCCATTTAGGCAACAACCATTTAGTAGAACAGTAAAGGAAGCTCTATTCACAGGAAAACCTTTTGCTACCATATGATTTATTAAATCCTTGGCTTCTTGTAGCCTTCCCTTTCTGGACAAACCCATTAGCAAAGAGCTACATGAGGATGAAGTTGGAGAAAGACCAAATTTTACCATAATTTTATAGGCTCTAAACGTTTCTTCTTCCAAGCCCGCTTTAGCAAAGGCTGCAATCACAGAATTAAAAGCAATAACACTCATAGGGAGCCCCCTCTCAAGAAACTGTTCTAGCAATTTCATAGCCTCATCTAACCGATTAGCCCAACACAATCCAGAGATTGAAAAATCAGGCAATGAGGCATCAGGTATCAGTTGTGATGACAAAAATTCACTTAACACACATTTAGCATCCTCTTCCCTCCCATATTTATAGTGTCCAGCAACCAATATGTTAAAAGTGATAACATCAGCAGCTATACCTTTGCTTTTCATTTCTTCAAAAACGGCCTTTGCTTGAACCATGTCCCTTGCTTTTACATAACCATCAATTAGTGCATTATACATTATGGTATTAGGACTCAGGCCCAATTGAATCATTCCATCAAAAAACTTTCTCGCAGCAGCTACATTACCCTCCTTGCACAACGAATTAATAATAGTATTTGAGCTAACACAATTGGGATGATAGCCATCTTCAATCATCATTTGCATCCAAGACAATCCATCAACAGTTCTTCCTCTAGTACAACATGCATTAATCAAAATATTATATGCACATACACCAGGTTGACAATGAAACTTCCGCATCACATATAGCAAACTCTCTGCGGTTACAAGACAGTCACTTTGACAAAATCCATGAATCATAATGAAGAAAGTAATATCCGACGGGGGAGGCCCTCGACGAATCATGTCTCTAAACAAACTCCACACACTACCATAATCACCAACCCTAAACAACAACTTCAACATTATACTAACAGCAGTCAAACTTGGTTTTACCCCAACATCCCTCATTCGCCTCTTCACATCCAACGCCAAATAAACAAAACCAGCATTCAAAAATCCCCTCATAAGAGAATCTAGTACCGAAAAATCTGACTCATAATCGAAATGTCCGACCCACATAAGCTCCAAAAAATCACTACTTCTACCAGACCCAATTCTCAAAATGACCCAAGAAATCACATCCTGAGCAAGCAACCTCATATTCTCAGCAGCAAGCAAATGTGCGACAATACAACAATGCTTAATCATATCATCAGAAAAATCCTGAAACGCAAGCCGAAAAAAAGCAYCAGCAGTTTCCCTACTATTAAACAATTTCATTATGTTTACAAGCAAAAAGGGGCAAAATTTCTGAGAAAACCCAATTAGAAAATCAATATTTTCAACCTTAATCATTCTTGATAACCCAACAACAATCCGTCGCCGCTCATTTGAAGTAATAACGTCAAACTTTACTAAATTTGAGCTAGAAAAAGGCAAAAATTGAAAAAGAAAATAATGGGAATTCGTTAATTGAGAAGAATACGACGCAAGGGAACGAGTAAAGGATGCAAAAAAGGAAATGGGATTGTTGGTGGTTGAGTAGATTAGGGTTTGAGAGTAGGAAAGCAAGAGAAAGCGACGAAAATGGGGACTTACCTTGAAAAGGTGGGAGTGTGCGTTGCTTAGAAGGACAGACATTAGCGCCGGAAAATGATGGTTCCGACGAAAAGGTAAGGAGGTTTATAAGAGGTTTTTCCTGCACGTGTTATTGATAATAATGCTTGATTTTTAGCTTCTCATTTTGATGAGCTTCATTTTGATTTTTGGAAGGAAAGACTAAAGAAGGAAGGAGTCTGTCACACAACACACCATGGGTCCATGACACCAATAAGTGGCCGGTGTCCTCCACTCCTCAGTCCTCAAAGCTTCTCGAGTGATTTTGTAATTTTCTTAAATTGCAAATCGTCTGCTATCTAACAATCCAGCATCACATAAATAAATCAACTTTGGACTTTTTTCTTAAAATAAGATAAAATTATAAAGTGTCCATGCTAAATTGCTAATGCACCAGTTAAATAGACCATCTTTCAACAACTCCAAATTTTCTCCCTCCTCTTCTCGTTTCCCTCTTTTTCTCTTTCATTCARCCCATTTTCTACTAACTTTATTCCACAACCTCCCCGATTTATTCATAAACTCGTTCATCCCTAGGCTTGGCCAACAATTTCTCACTCCTAATATGATATAAAATTTGCAATAGAAAAAAAAACCTCTCTAAATACTAAATTATTCTTTAACCGCAGYGGCTACCATCATCTCTTTGAAGGTYGTAAACCCCAATTTTTCTTTCTACTTATTTATTTTTGTTTATTTGTTTATGAATAATCTTCCATTCTATCTTTTTATAAGAATTTTATCCCAAATTTTTAGGTTTTTCTATCCTMTTGTGAGAGTTTGAAGTTTAGTTTTCTTGTCTTCCCTTATGGATAGTGATGGCAATGGGTAGGATCTGGACCAGATCCAGATCGGTTTTCGAGAGAAGGATCCATATCCGTCGGATATTTTTTCTTAGAATCCATATCTATATCCGACGGATCTTATGGATAAGGATCTAAAACGAATCTTACGATAAATTGCATAATTTCACCTATTTGAAGTTGCAAAAACAACATTTAATAAACCAAACCATCCATACATTTTTTTTTGTTCTATACTTAGAAAATAAACAAATTACATACTACAAGTCTACAAAGTTTAACAATTACAATTAAAAATATAACAAAGTACACACTACAAGTCCACAAAGGATTCGAAATCAAGTTCACAAGATACATAAAACATAACTAATGAGAATATTTTGAAACGTTTTAACTTGGTCTCTTCTCTTTTGGTAATGTAAGTGGTTGGATATTGTATTGTTTTTTGATAATATGTGGTATATTATAAACAAAAATATGCATTATTTTAAAAAAGGGTAAACGGATCCGGATCCGGACCCTATTATTATACCCGGATCCAGATCTGTATCCGACCTAGATCCGCAGGGTCTAAAAATTTAGGATCCATATCCGTAAAAACGGATACGGATCCACYGATCCGGGGCGAATCCAAGATCTACTGCCAACTCTACTTATGGAAGATTAGATTATCTKGGATTTCTAAATATTTTTCGTTGGTTGAATAATGGAAATTTAGAGTTTCACAATRTTGAAAAGAATTCAGAAAATTGCAAAGATATGATCATCCAAACAACTACGCATCAACGAACATTATGTCGAATCAGAGCGAACTCACGGATTGTATTGTTTCTAATGAAGATTTTTATTAAGGTCGCTTTAAATCGAATCTGCGATGTAATTAGTTCTAATGTGTTTTATATTTTTGTTGAATTTTTTGTTTTTTCTTCTATTGATTGTAATTGTCTTTTAACTTGTTCGTATTAATGAAATCCTTTTTCTTCCCGTAAAWAAAACAATTTCTCATTCCTAATTTTTACTACCCCACCTACCTTTTTACGGAGTAATATGAAATAATAATGAATTAATTTACTTAATTTAATCTTTATTAATCTAATTTAAAATTACAAAAAATAGTTAAACTTTTTTTAAAATGAAAGTTTAACATAAATTTGTAATTGAAAAATTAATGCATTGATGATCACATCGTTACATTAAACATCATAAGTTAAATATCAACTTCGTAGATTTAAAATAAAACACATTTAAATTTTAAAAAACATTTGATTTTTTTTAAAAAAAATACATTCCTGATAACTAAACATTACATTACATTAAACAACATAGATTCTAGATTGACGCCATCAATTAAAGATTATTTATTTTTCAATCTMCTTCATTTCCTCTAAAATTGTTCCAAATGTGTTAAACTAAATCTCTTTGCAAACAATTATGGAGGTGAGTATTATGAACATCGTGTTTCCTTTCCATATATTATTTGTAGAAACCTACATTTGGCCCTAACCTAAGACAGCCATGATAAGACACCACTCACAATACACGAGCCAAATTGAGAGAACTAGGACTCTAATAAGCCCTAAAAAAGGCAAGTTCCCTTACACCGAGAACTTTTTCAAGCACTTAACGTAAAAATGAGTTTAAATTTTCAAATAATTTGAACTTATTTTTAAGCATTTTCTAGAATTTTTCAGAATTTTTGTGGACTTTTCTAAGCATTTTTGCATTTTTTTTTGGAGTTTCTCGCAATTTAATTAATTTTGCAAAAATTAATTAAATTATCAACCRACCTTCAAAAATTACTAACTTTTAACAAAAAATACTACATTTTACAAGGCATTTTTACATATTTTTCCCATAATTTTTCTACTTGTGGATTAATATTTATGAATGTCTTAAGCAAAACATGGAACCGAGCGAAATAYAATATTCCGGAAGCTTCTGGYACCTTCGTCAATCGTGGCTTGTTCCCCAAGGATGTCCACATTCATCCTCTGGCTTCTCATGCATGACTCGGCCAATTTCAAATGTGAAATCTGTTTTTTTTTTTTCAAAAATTACAACCGAGAAAATAAGGTAAGTTAAATTAGAAAAAGGGGGAAACAAAAGTTAGGCGAAATAACGCCCCGCTGGGGGGAAATTTCGCCCAAATTTTCCTCCCTTTTTTGGTCTGTGCCTATAAATACATACGCCTCGGCCCTCATTTCACAACTTTAGAAGATTTGCATTTCGGCTCTTTCTCTCTCTAAACGTCCAAACTCTCTCTATCTCCCTCTCTCTCTCTCTCTACGAAAAAACTCTCTCAAACACATTTAAACACATACAAACACATTCAAACACTCAAATTCAATTAGATGTAGGCGGTTTCAAGGGTTCTAAAGGTTCTACAAGGGTTCCTAAGGGTTCAAAGCTTCGTTCTCGATCTACGGCAATGCGTTGCGATGTAATTAAGTTTGAGGCCAAAGTCTCAATTCTAACATCCTTTAGCATGCTTGATTTAACGATTCGACTTCCTATGTCCTTTTGTATGTAATTTTGATTAAAAACTATTCGACAATCAAATMAAAAGCAACTTTAAGTCAAAACTTTCAATTACTCGTACGAGTGCTTCCATGCTTGCATATCATCATTAATATGCTTTGACAAAGACCGACAAATTTTGTGTTTCATGCCTAATAAGACAAACAATGGACAACCGGCATTAGGCTCCTAGAATACGGAATTAACAACACATGTCACAACAAACTAGACATTATGTGCATCGATTTCTGATAAACAATCAGCCTAGTAATTGCATGCTTAGGGTTATAACGGAAATGCATTTGTTGTTGTTTTCTTGACAATGAACTCGCAATGACCAAGTAGAGGCTTCCAGATGCGAGGGGCATTGTGCACTACTTCACCCTTACCCTTGTCCCCTTATCCATGACCCTTGGTGCACGACCAGACTATAGAGTCCTTCGCCTTGCTTTATGCAATTATAGGTGTAGACACCTAAAAATGTCTCCCCAAATTCAATACCCAATGAGGAAAAGTACGACATCTAGAAATAGATTTGATTCCGGAAGTTGCGATAAAATCCATAAACCACATCCATTTGCAGAAGTCGAATTAAAGTTGAGTTTGAAATCATACGCCGAGAGCACAATAATAGGCGAAAAGCATTTATTTAAATGTATTTTAATTATTTTCTATTTTCACGCTTTTTTCTTTATTTTAAGAATTTTTTAGAATATTTTCTATAAGTTCGTTAGTTCATTTTGTTTTTCTCATTGTTCTGAGTTCGCCAGTATTTTTATGTTGTTTTTCTGATTTGTCTTTGATTTTCTATGATTTTTACAAGTTTTTAAAATGATTTTCGAAAATAAATGAATTCAGAAATTCATAGATAAATCCAGATAATTTGGGTATGATCCGAAATATTCTAGAAGATCAGRCTTATCCACCAAGTTTATCCAAAAGTGGATAAAGGTTAACTAGATAGTAGATTAGATGCAAAAACATGGATATTAATTCCTGAATGAAAGATAGATAAAATTAGAAATTAAGCGCGGATCGCTGACGTGGCAAGCCACAACCGTATATACAGTCCAAGTGACCGTATATATGGTTGTGATGACCGTATATATGGTTCTTGGACCATATATACGGTTGTTATTTCGTATGTTTAATCCTAATTCTATCTGTCTTTTTCCCAAAACGCCTATAAATACATCATCTCGGAGCTTAATCGAACATCAACYAAAATCATTATATTAAGTGCAATTCAAAGCTCTTAAAAATCTCTCTCAAACACAAATCAATCAAAGAAACAAAAATCACTCACCACATCCAAGGTTCTCAAGTTCGTCGCAACTTTCGGAATCGTTTCTTTGCGAATCTAGGTACAGATTCTGAGACTATTCAATCAAATTTTCTCTTTTCTTTTTTTTTTATTAATTTTGATTAATATAATACTTTTGTTTTAGAATTTCAATCATGTAAATTCGTTAGTTTTCAAACGTTTTCGCTTTATCGCAATTGTTTTAATCATAATCGTTAATGCTAACAATTTCTTTTGTTGTGATAAGCGATTCAATTGAATTGGAAGCAAGGTTTTGATACACTAACCTTTGTTTTCTATTGTTTGATAGCGAAGCAAGGTAAGTTTGATTCATATGATTGAATTTTCTATTCTTGCATACTAATCTCATATGTATTTTGGCAATGTTTATGCATGAGACTTTTTTGATTGCCTAAACAAGACCGAAAATTGTTGAATCACATTAAATTCAGATTAATCATGGACAAACGGATTTTAAGCACCTTATTAATTTGATTAATTTTAAGTGGCCACAACAATTAGGATAGCTAGTGATATTTGCATGCATGATAGAAATTCACCCTTTTAATAGATTTCTAAGGCCAGAGCGCTTCCTAAGGATAAAATTGCTAAGTTGTTGTGTATTCAATGGATTTGATCGAATGYAATTACAATGAGACCGAGTAGAGGCCACTACATGCGGGCGGATTGGGTCAAAGACTCTTTCTGTACCATGTCCTCGAACCCACGAACTGGTTACTGGATCAAACAGTGGGGCCATTGACTTGGCACCAATGTTTCGGGCATCCGTGATTAACCTATATAAGCATAGTGGCGTTTCCCTCACTCGACAACACTACCCCAATGCACTCACGTGTGGGATRCGTGGCTCAGCCCATGAACGAAATCGACGTAGGACGTAGGCCCGATGAGGGCACACACTTACAATAGGCAAGGCTTAAACTGGGTTCCGTAGCTTCCCAATAGAATTGCGGTGGTGACTTCCTCTACTCGTTTCAAGTATAATTCACACAACTCCAYTCATACTCACACTATGCAAAGGCAAGAATTCAATTCTAGCAAAACCAAAATCATCACCTAATTATACCCCTCGAGGTAGAGGGACCGGACCTAGTCCGGCCTGGTGACGCCCCGACGCCCGTAAAGTCTCTGGCGACATCACTGGGGAAATTCACTAAAGCTATTACCTTTAGTGATGGTGACAATATCGAATTATTATGCGAATTCGGCGTCTATAAAGACGACATGTGTTAGGCATCCTACATTGACCATACTAGGTTGTTTGGCACTAGAGTATTCGCTTTAATGCTTATGTCTCGTATAAGGGCTATACTTGAGACTAGAGCGGGGGGAGGGGGGGGGGGTTCGCTTAGATTGGCGCTGGTGCCACTACTAGAATTCGCCTAAGGCGACCGAATTTACTGCCGAAACCGACTGAAAATGGTCGGTGTACATTTACCGACGAAACCATGTCGGAGAAGGTTTTAATTAATTTTCCCCTCTCATGTTTCCTCCACCAAGACGAATAAAAAAATACACCGACCGATTTTTCGTTGGTAAGAGTTTATTTTTTATTTTCCCCTCTCATCACGCCAGCCCTCAACTTACCCTCCTTCTTATTTTATCCGGGTGCCACTACTACATTTTTAGCTATGGCAACGTTAAAAACCGTTGCAATATATACCCAAAACCGTTGCATTAGGGCTAAGCAACGTTATTAACCGTTGCGTTTATGGCGTTGCTATAGACTTAAGGCAACGGTTTTGTGAACCTATTGCAACGGTTCATGTAAACCATTGCCATAGATCTATTGCAACAGTTCAAAGGATCTATGGCAACGTTATATCTTTACGCAACCGTTGCCATAGCTATCTATGGCAACGGTTAAAAAGGCAGATATTGCAACGGTTTTAACGTTGCCTAGGTATCTTCTTTGCTATATGGCAACGGTTCAAATTAGCTATGCGACGCGTTAGTTTTGAATAACTGTTGCTATAGATGAAAATCAACTTTAAAATGGACATATTGCAAACGGTCCAACCGTTGCAATAGGTTATTTCAACGTGAAATAGATCTATTGCACAGTTTAACCGTTGCAAAATGTAATATTTAATTTTTTTTATATAATATACTATCATAGTAATTAATAATAAATGACGATAATAATAAATGCAAAATCAATAATAAAATAATAATTCATATCGTATTAAAATTAATTAAAAATACAATACATTGTTAAATATTCAAGCAGTAACAAATTTTCTTTCCGAATCACCAACCATCCAAAACCAAAAATTCACAACAAGCCTTATAAAATATACAAAACAAAGGCTAATCCGAATCGATCACACAGTACGCAAATCAATCAAGTGATCGGCCACCCTATGTCCTGATTGTACCTGTTGTCAACAAAGGTTGTACTTGCCGGTCACACAACCCTCCGTCTCCTGCTACTGCAGCACTGCCCACTGTTGTTCTGCGTGTTGCTGCTGTGATTGGCCACTGCTGCTGTGTGGTTGCTGCTCAGGCCCCCAGCAAGCAATAGCTGTCTTTTTGCATGACTTACCCATAAAATTCAGAATAAAGTAATAATACCTGACATGCAAACACATAACATAAACAGATTTTCATATTGTAGTTTGATTGAATATGGAACAAATAATTCATGATGTTAAATGGCTATTAGAAAATATAATATCAATAGCATCAGAGAGAACAGAAGTCTCTAGTTCTGGGTTTGGTAGCAATCTGATAGTAGATCAGCAGCTCAAATATTGAAGAAGAGTAATTTTTATTACAGTTCATTTTGAGAATGAATAAGTTTTGCCATAAAAATGTAATGAGATTAGCCAACAATTATCTCAATAAGCAATATCTTCCTTTAAAGACAAGTTTGGCTAAATGAAGATCATTCATCGTTCAAATCTTGTTATAGCCTTATTATAGAATATAAATACGACATGTATACGCTTAGACAAATGGAGTGTTCGTTCATGTTTTAGAATGGAGCAGACCCTAACCTACTTCCTAGGTTTTGGTTAGAGTGTTCGTTCACGTTAAGGAAGTTGCGGAGGAAGCCAAGGTCGTAAAAGCTTAAGAAAATCTCAGCTTAATGATAACCAAAGTATTCGAGTAAATGATAATCACCCAAAAGTTTGAAATTTGAATGAAAAATGAACAAAAATAAGAGAATTATTTTCACAGGAACATTGATAACAATCTAAGAATGATAAGAAACCAAGGGATAGCTGCTATTATTGGAACATCTGAATTGCATCCATTCAAGTATAAAAACCACTACTACTCTATCTAGGGTACCACACCAGTCTCGCGAGACAAAAATCTAGGCTTAGTGAACAAGATCACTGCCAAATTATCAAACCTAAGCCAAAACTAACCCCATAAATAGACTGTATTAGGTTGGCCTAGAAAGCCTCGAAAAACAAGCAGTGCTAAATCTGCATCTACCCATACATCCACTCAGTGACGAAACATTCAAAATAATTTGTACAAATGCTTACTGTAGATGTACACATTAGTTTCTATGCCATTATATACGAATGCAAATAAGTCAAAGAATCAAGAAGTAGAAGAAAAAAGAGTAGAGTTTCAGTCATTGCAACCGTTTCTCCTTGACAGTGGTCATAAATGTGGACTATCAAACAGAAAATACAAACTTCACATTATTACCAGTTCATAGAGACCATCCTTAAGTACTAAAACTGCCATTTTGCACCTTATTTCTCCTCAATTCTGCTACAATAGGCTGTTTGTTTTCAGCTTAAAACTGCACCGCAATGCACTAGAAATATTTGCACCAAAACAACCCTAATTCAAAATTTCAAATACAAACCAGCAGAACAACTAATTAGATACAGAGTATAATACATACATAATCCACCATCTATCATTGTCGTACAATGATTAAGAACTAAATTACGAAGAAGTGAATAACAAACAGTCTTATTGAGATAGAGAAAAGGCACAATAAAGTCATTAAAAGTTTTAAAGATGAATTTGAAGCTTTCTACTAAATGGTAAAATTAATAACTATGTAGAGTTAACTTACAAAGAGGTTTGAGTGGTAATTAAAATCACCCAGAAGATATTGGTCCTTCTCCTTTATCAATTATAGCCTCTAATTTAATAGTCTCTTAAACTTGCACACAAAAACAATAGGAATTCATATATAAATTAAGCAACTTGGAAAAAAATCCCAAATTTAAGCAAAGTAACAAGGGTAAATCAACAAAAGAAACGATAATTAAAGAAATACTCGCACCTTATTTATGAGACTAGAATTGTAGGGTAGGTTATCGATAGACGATTAGCGAATCAGATTAGAGTAACAAAATTTTGGAAATATTGAACAACCTATATGAATTTAGATGTAAGTGAACAAACGAACAATATACTACTCTCTTAACAATATTACAGAAAAAATTAAAAAAATATGGCGAAGAAGAAGAAGAGAAACAAACCTGAAATTGAAGTCAGTATCACTAATTTGCAATCGATGGTAGAGCGAATTTGTAAAGAGTAGAAGGTAGCATGAGAGGGAGAAATTCAAGTACGAGCGAAATGAGTAGATTAAGGTTTGAAAATGAAATTGAGAGTTTGCAAAATGAAAATGAGGTTTCAAATTTCTTCCAAATTTCGTCGACCGCCAAAATGTAGTTGAAGCTTTGCGGTCACCTTTTCCTTCTTACTTCGTTCTAAAATGTGTTTCATCTATGAACGTTTCAAAAAGATAACCGTTGCTTTACGTATCTAAGCACACGGTGTACTATAAACCGTTGCAACTTGAAGAAAAAAACCGTTGCTTAAGGTATCTAAGCGCAACGATTACAAAACCGTTGCAATAGAAGAAAGAACTGTTGCCATAGAAGAACACCGTGCCAACGAAAACAAACTGTTTCCATAAGGCGTTGCTTCAAGCCTTTTATGTAGTAGTGTGCCCCCCTTACCCCACTACACTCTCTTCCTTATCTTCCTACCCTCCATCATCTCTTTTCCTTATCTTTTCCTTATTCACTCATTCTCTCTTTCTTCCTTCCTTCCCCTCTCCTCTAACTCTCATCTCTCTCCTCTCTTCTCACTCTCATTCATCGTTTCCATTTTTCTTTCTTCATCTCTCATTCATTTCTTATTTCTTTCTTTGAAATTCATCAACATGTCCATTCTTTTCTTTCTTCAAATTTCTTATTTCTTTTTTTTTCCTTCAATTTTTTGGTTTTTTGTTTTTATATTAGACTGTAAACTCTGATTTCTTTTTTTTCTTTTCAATTTTTTTTGGGTTTTAGTTTATGATTGGGGGCTTCACCCGCCTTAGGGGGCGTGACCTCCAGCTCAGTGTCATGGAATTGAGCCATGGAATCCGCATGTGAATGCGTGTGGGTGTTGTCGAATTGAGGGATCGCCACCGCTACCTATATAGGTTATCCAGGACGCCCGAAACATTGGTGCCAAACTCAGTGGCCCCACAAATAGTCAGTAACCAAATGTGGGTTCGGCGGACATGTACGGATTGAATCAGTAAACCCAATCCGCCCGCATGTAGCGGCCTCTACTCGGTCTCATGTAAGCTCCATGAGTCATAACAATGAATTCAAGAAAACTTATCGATTTGACTTTGAAAGCGCACTAATTAACTAGGTGGTATGCTATTATGTACAAACCAAGACTCTCAATTGACAGGCGATCATGTTGATGTAGTCAATATAATAAGGTGCCTGAAACCGGTGTCCATGATTATCGACATTAATGTAGACAAGCAATTGAATTCCGTTGTTTAAAGCAATATATACAAGAGTTGACAAAAAAATGTACAAACGAGACATGAACAGAAGGTTAGTAAAGCATAATTACATGTATATCTTCTCACCTTGTCTCTGCAATAACCAAATTAGTTAAAGTAAAAAACTAAAAGTCTTTTTTGCTTAAATTGCTAATCAAGACAATAAACACGTTAGTGATAAATAACACATGCATATATGATTGTGACAAGATATGATAATAATAATATGTTAATGCAAAGATGAAAAACCAAAAACCATGAAACTTGAAACCTTAGAAAATCCTACATATTTCATATGAAAGATAAAAAAAGTGATTTCTACATTGTTTTAATGAATTAAAAACTCATAACAATGGTTAATCAAATTAAGAGAGACAAAAGGATTAAAAAAGGTGAAAATAGGTTTTTGGGTGAGTAATCCTCAGATTTATACCTTATTTCGCTTGTTGATATCGAACAGAATCGATGCTCTTGAATAGACGAATGTTTTGAATATTTGAGAGAGAGAGAGAGTAGACGTTCTCACGAATTGCGCGTTGTGAAGTGTATGAAAATCGTGTTGAAAGTCGTGTCTCTTGAGGTGTCTCGGACTGAGCAAGGCAAGAATATTTATACGGCACGAGGCAAAAACGAAGAGAAAACAGCGCTATCATATCGCTACAAGGAGCGTATATACGCGCCTTCTGCGTTAACGCTCAATGTAGCGTATATACGCTGCTTTCACTTTCCATAAATTTTGCGCAAACCTATCTGCGTATAATACGTCTTGCTATGGAGCGTATATACGCTCCTGATCAGCGTATATACGCTCCATTCTGCGATAATACGCTCAATGTTGAAGGCTTGCGTCTATATTTACCAAAAACACTCGAAATATTTCGATTCCTCCGATTTTTATTCGTGATTTCCCTTGATTCGACGCACTAGCCACCTTGCTCTCCAAGCAAGGAGTTCTAGAATGTTCTAGGGTTCCACGTATTTTCCGGAGTATTTTCTAAATTATTCACGTATTATTCTGCGTATTTAAACATTGCAAAATTCATAGAAAATCATAGAAAAATCAAGAAAATAAATTTAAAAATACTGCGGATTCAGAAAATGTGAGGACGATGAAACAAAAGAAACACGAGAACGCCAGCGTACTTGTTGAAAACCTTTGAGTTTATCGAGAAACCGAAAATAAATATTTTTGCCTTGTATTTGACCTTTGCTCAATAATTCCGAGTACGACCTCACGTATTTCCAACTTTTGTGAGTTCAAGCATCTTTTCTGAGCCAAACAATCGCGAGACGCGGTATGTTTCATCACGGATTACTCATTTGGGGAGACACATTTTCAGGTGTCTACAGAAGCCCCCACTTTGACTGAGTCTGGAGAGACGTAAGTCACGTAAGACGAAAGTCAAAGTATCCGATTCGGGACGGAGAGCAACTCAACGACATTGTGTTTAGGCATCCTGCACTACACGGAACTTAGGTCGTTGGCACTAAGTTTCCGTTTTCTAGGCATCACGTCTCATATAAGTGTGTTCTACACTTGAGACAAGACCGSGGGGGCTCGCTTAAGATTGGAGCTGGTGCACTACCTATGTAACCAATTCTTAAGCTTGAWGCCCATCCTCACCATGARGCGCGGCTGTGTGCACTACAAAGCCGTAATGGTTTACACCTCCTTTGATCATCACAGCGGGCTGGATGTGTTAAGGATCGTTCMAAGCCTAGTCATGGGACCTTCTTGGACACCCGGACGTGCTACGTGCTTTTAGACTAAGGACCCTAGATTTGCATACATAACAAATAAGTCATTGAGTCATGTAACAGTCCTCATATAGCAAGGTGATCATTCCTTAGACGTCGTAATGTCGAAGTGGTTGTAAACTAGAAACATTAGGCGTTGCGTCTTTGTTAAGTCATACAATTGTAAACGGACGTACCTTTGAACTTCTCCTTTTCAAAAAAAAAGAGCCAAAGCAAAAAAAAAAAAAAAAACGAAAAAATAATGTCAAAAAAAAGGAGTGAAAAATGAAAATAAAAAGCGAAAGACAAATTTTTGATGTTCATGCACTTTTTATATTTTTGAGTCAATCAATAGGCAAGGGAATGATCACCCCTAAGACATGCATTGCATCACAGGTTGATTCGACARGGAACTTAAATTTTGGTCCATGTGCAAACAGGGTAGGCACCAACGGTTGAGCTCGTAGACACAAGGTTCGTTCCACGGTTCTCAAGTAGCACCATTGCACTAATGGTCGCGGAAAACTCTCGCATCAACCAGATTATTGCAAAATTGGACTCATTCGACGCTCAAATTACTCAACTAGAGTTCGACGTGCTCGAAGCTCTCATAGACAAGGTCCCCGACCCGCAAAAGACAAATGAACATAAGTATAAGATGTTGGAAGATTGAATTACTATGGCCTCAACAAACTTGTCACAGAGTTGGTCCACATAATTGACCCTCTCTCTGCACGAATGCACTCTATTGGGGAAGAYTTCGAAACACTCAAAGAGAGTAACAAACGCAAGCCGTGCTCAGACTCTGAGGATCCCGACCTCAGCCATTCAATCCAGCTTGACAATTCTGCAGCAATCTTATCCACCAAAGGGAGACCTATAAAATTCRGCAAGTATAACAAAGGCAATGGGCATACCACTGAAGATTGTGAAGCATTACGATCCTCAGCACTAGAAAAAACGAGAGGTCATCACCCTCCTATACCTCCTAAAGTGTCAAGGGATGTCCTCCAAAGGCGCAAGTACTGTCGCCATAGCTTCTCTACTGCACGAGCATTTGAACACTTGAGTGCCAAAGGGGTCGTCAAACCTACGGAACCTACTCCTGATCTGACTCTCGAAGAAAGACTCGTGTGGTGGAACCCAGACAAATACTATAGATATCATCAAAGTTGTGGCTATGATCTCGAAGGRTACTTCACCTTTAGGAACATTCTGCAAGATGTGATCGACGCAAAGGACAAGTCAAGCGAGGAGGTCAATATCTGCATGCTTGAAAAAGACGAAACCTCTTTCTACCCTTCCATCTTCATAACACCAATTCATCAAACAAGCCCGAAAACGGTTGCACTAGCCAATGGACGCTTCAATACCGCACGAGGAAAGCATTCAATCAGTTTGGTTCTGCCTCCGTCAAGGGAAGTCTCGAATGCCTATCAACCCTCAAGCAACTTCCATGATTTGTGACTGCTACAAGAGGTTCAGTGACGAGAAGAAACGACAGGATGGGAGTCTACCCACCCTACATGCAATAACTTCCAAATGTGCAAATGGTAAATCCATGAGCCACAAGATCAAATCAAAAAGTCTTGGCCAAACTTGCAAATGACGTGCTCTACCAAAATTTGGAAGCATCGATGCCAAATCTTTAGCAGGAGGCATGTGTTTATGTCGAAAGAAGGGAAAGAAGATTCCTGAATTTGTTTGGGATCCAACTCTCAACGATCTTCGAAATAGCGACTTAATGGTTTTTGGGGGCGAACCACATAGAAATACCTGGGGATTACCGTAGAAACGCTTGTTTCGAAACTTCCGCCAAAGTCCCCATCATTCTTATTTAGAGGAAAAGAAGCACATGGTTCAAAGACTCCAACAACTGCCAAATTTGTAGTAAATGGGATCTTTCCCCACAAGCAAGGCAACTGCCCTATGATGCCTCGAAGCAACAAGGACTGGAATCCTGTTTGGCTAAAAATCACCCCTCCAATGAACAAAGGTTTCATGGCAATGACCAGGAAGAATTCAATCCCACCCTCCATCACTACCAGTCGTGTAGGCTTGGTTTCATGGTTAGCGCAGAACATGGCAAGAGAAAATGCTCGAGGATTCTGAATCTGAGACTGAGTTCAGTCTAGTGTCATAGAAGCAGGATAGATAGTCTTATGAGTGTCCTCTCTGAGTCTGTTAAGGAAGCCTAGTATTCCCGTTATTCCTTTGTCAATCAGTCTTCTTGGGACAAACTTATTTGTACTCTCTTTTAGAGTTTTAATAATATGCTCTTTCTGCTTAATCTTGCACTAAGGAAGTCTTCCATAGAACTCCGACAAATTCAACCTGCATCGTCTACCCGCAAAATGTGCGCATTCAGAGTCACTTCAAGCAAGCACCGAGGTTTATGATCGGCCTCTCGAGGCATCTGAGATCGAATCCAACAAGATCAAAGCATCATTGCCACTTAGGACACCAAAAGTGAAAAAGGAGATCGAGCATTCTTGGGTCGACGTCCAGTACATCAGCAGGTGATATCCAAGCCTCAAATGTCTGTGAACCCATTTTCACGAAACTGAAGAACGTGTCACCCAGAAATGGATGATAGTTGCCAACAAGCTTTCGACATGATCCCGTACAACACAAGCACCGCCAACTGGAGCAATGCTCGCTCAAGAAATGACGGCAAGGAAAGCGCTATCTACTACCTCAATAAAGAAGTTCCTTTCATTACGAGGATGATACTCTGCCCTAGGAAAACTAAGCTTGGCTTTAGTATGGAATCGCGAAAGCTTCGACATTATTTGTGACACAACATACTGTACACAACGTATGCAAAGGGGATCCTCTAAATACCTCTTTGAAAAGCCAGCAGTCAACGAACCATGTCTAGATGGATGGTTAGGCTCCGAATTTAGCCTTAGTTCGTGCCTCAAAAAGTCATCAAAGGTAGTATTGTCCAAAATTCTTAGCAAATTCTCCAAACGAAGTCCTTCCTGAGGACTTTGACTTTCCAGATGAGGAACTTATGATGACCGACGAAGACAGTTGGTCATTATACTTCGATGGTGCATCTAATCAAAAGGGAATGTAGAGTTGGAGTGCTTCTAATCTTACCACATGAATTTGTGGCACCCGCATGCCATATGTAAGCTTCCTGGTCTCAAATCATTAAGTTGGGGTATTACTGGACCACTATGGAAGGGATTGCATGCAGCACGTCCGTACATGCGACAGCTGCCAAAAATACTCCAATGCACAACATGTTCCTCCGTCTCTCCTATCCACATTTGTCTCTCCGTGGCCTTTCTCTACATGGGGAATAAACATAATAGGAAAGATTACACRGCCCGGGCAAGGAGGTCATGAATTTATACTTATGGCCATAGATTACTTCAAAYAGTGGGTCGAAGCAGCATGATATGCAAAGCTCCAGGCTAAACCACAACAAGAAAATTGGCTTCGGCCGACTGAGGTTACCGACCGAAAATGGGTCGGTTACAGGGGTCACCGACCGAACATTGGTAGGTAAACCCTGTCGAAATACGGATCGTCGGTAATGATAGGATTACCGACCGAAAATCGATCGATGAGGTATTACTGACCGATTGTCGACTAAATAACACGACCATAAAATTGGAGGGATCAAACAATCACCGACCGATTAATCTGTCGATATTATCGACCGATATAGGTTCAGTCGGTGATTGTTTGTTCCATCTAAAATAATGGGAGTGGGAAAACATATTACCGACCGACTATTCGGTCGGTAATGCCGACCGATTCTATTTCGGTCGGTAATGCCGATCGATTCTATTTCGGTCGGTATTACCGACCGAATAGTCGGTCGGTAATCTCTATTTTTTTTAATATAATATATTTTACCGACCGAAATTCGGTCAGTAATTTGCACTTCTGAAATAAAAAAAAGGAAGAAACCAGCCAAGCAAGTTGGTTTCCTTTTCAACAATCACAAGCAAAATGCATGAAAATATACATGTTGTATCCACGTTTGCCTTTCTATCAAAAATAAAAAAAATTATTCTATTTGTATTGCATAAAATGAAATACAACTTATAGGTATCATAATCTGACAACATTCAGTATGTGTAGCTYAAAATATACAACTTGCTTTTTCCTCATTTTTGTAACCTTGTTTATGGGTTAGTTATCACCTTGCCTTGTATTTTCCTAAGCTGCATATGCTTTGGAATTCTTCGTTGCTACTGTCATAACAAGCAAGGAGAAAAGCTCCATAAATACCTGCAAATTTAAGTCATATTAGATGGCCCATGCATTGGGATAGAAAAGCATAGTTTTGTAAGATATTTTAAGGAAAGTACTAAGAAATTTAGATAAAGTAATGAAATGGACTTTTCTCAAATGAGAAGATAAGGAAAGAGATCAAGAAACATGAATATGAACAAGCATATTATATCCGTACTGAACACAAACTGCTAGATATACGAAAATTATTAGTGAAGTTATCATGCTAAGTGAAACACCTAAGAACAGAAAATGAGAAAAATGGGTAAGACAATTTACTAATTCCTGGAGCAGAAACACCTAAGATCCCAGTTTGTTTTATGCGTAAATGTTTTGATGATCTCGTCTTCCATAAAATCAAGATGCATTCATAGATATGTTGGAAATCAGCTGAAATTTGATAGCTCGGGGAAAGGAGAAAAAGAACTACTAAACTGCCTGGATGATCAGATGCTTTTCTTAAAGTAAATGGTGAACTAGCACACTAAAAATACATGCTTCAATTTCATTGATGTGAATTTGTGATTGACATTACTGTTCTTGTTAACAAAAATGGATACACTGATGATATTTCGTACAAGTACAAAGATTTAGTGCTATGTGATAAATTACACAGCTTWAAAGTTTGATATCACTGAAATTCACATACACATACACTGCAGGGGGTGATTTGATAGCAAATTCAAACATTAAGCATTACAGAGAGGGTACAATGTAAAACACAATTGCAAAACTATCAGTAAAATGTTAAATTAATTTTGTAGGATGTTATGGGGCATGGATAAGTAGGATAACTATRGAGAAACATGTCATCATGTTCTTACCTGTCCATGTAATCCTTCTTCAATTTAAAGCAATTATTAGTTCTCTTTGAAGGTTGATAAGTGGCCTCTTTTTCCAATGTTTTMATAATCAATCCTTCACAACTACTACAAAAGGAGAAGAGAAGGTCAGGCCAGTTTACACATACAATAGTAGTTAAAGGAGCCTAAACGTACAAAATCAATATCTGAATAACTAACTAGACATAGTTATAACGTATCGATGAAAACTACTAGCTAAAAATATTTTAAATCAAAGGTAGATAAACAACCAACTTATACAGATTAGGAGAGGGTGTGATAATTGACAAAAGTTTTAAAAACTTACCTCAAAGGGCTCAAACCACACATCTGATTTTGTATCACCATATCGAAAGTATGCCTGAACACAATGATATCATAAAATTAACATGAGAAATGTCAAGAAACTAAGACTACTAAAATCCTAACATTATGAATGAGGGGAAGCTAAATGAGGACCTTTGGATTGGGAATCACTTTTGTACGAAGAGAAGATGAACGTTCTTCAAGCACCGCCTCAGAAAAACCAGAGCCTGCGAGAAAAGATAAACAAGAAGACAATGCAATAAGTATGAAAATATAGCATATCCACCAATGAACACAAACACACATTACCAATGTTGCATATGCTTTGGGTAAGACAATTTACTAATTCCTGGAGACTACTCACAGAGAGATGAATGGAAAATTAAAACCGAATGGACAGGGCAATTAAAATTATGCGATTTTTTTACAATAGCACAAGTTCAAAAAATAGGAGCAAGACCTGCAAATTAATATTAAGGCATTTTTGAAAAAGTTAAGTCACGATTTGAGACAACTGTATAAAAACTGGACTTACAGTCTCAACAATAAAGTTTTTACCTAGATTCATTCCAATAAGCTGCAACTTCAAATTTGGCAATACAAGGGTAGCATTCAACAAACGTGCAATGCAACACCACAAGAACTGAGCCAGAACACAACAAAGACATTTATCTCAAAAATAATTAACACCTTTTGGTTGCTTGTAACATATATTAAGCATTGATGTGAAAGAAATCCTTACATCTCTTCTCATCTGATTGAAGCCACCGTAGCAATCCATACGAATATACCCATTAGTCTTTACAGGTAGAGCTGCAGAATTTCAACTAAGGCTCCATATATCCACTCACACACTACAAATCATACATAAAGGGAAGATAAACAAACACAATCACCTAACCATTGATATCAATGTGTATTAGCCTGAGCTGCTAAGCAACCAATAAGATATCAATTTTTCTACACAAACAACCTTGGTTGTCATAGCTTGACTCCCTTTTTCCACTAAGATCAATCCACTTCGCTTTCATTGAAACCACACTCTCCATTTTCACTGAACATCTCACAATTAAGTGATCTTACTGACACATTTAATTTAGCATTATCCTCTAAGATGCTCCCACCTCATGATAGATTGGAGCCAAAAGGAGGCTTAATTTCTTGTTGCTAATAATTAGGATCATATAAAGCTGAAACTAGAAGAAATACATGCATCTGAACAAACTTCTATGTAACCATATTTCATATAGCAAAAAATCATCAACACATACTTCCCAGATCACATAGATTTCATCATTTGAATAAGAAACACAATGAAAACAGTAATAATGAAAGAATCCAAAACTTAATTTCTTGATCACATAAAGGTATTGAATCAATCAAAACACAAAGCAAAAAATAAAGATTCGAAAATCAGAAAAAATTGTAAAAAAAAGAGGAATTTTTGTGGGGAAATACCAGGATAAATGCCAATTTGCGAAATAATACCGCCATAAACACTTATTGTGGAAAATACCAAATAAAATTTATTTTTGTCTTGAGATACCAATGTTGATTTCCGACGAAAAAGTCAAATTTCAGGCATTGACTCACCGGATTATTGTGAGTTCAATTGCGTGTTTCCCACGCGCCTTTATTACCACTCGTTGACTCTTGACTTCCCATTTACTGATTTCAACCAACTCTCACTCCATTCATTTCACCCATTTACTTCACTACTTCATCTCTCTCCCCCTTTCAACCGTTCATCAACTTCATCTACTCATCTCAATCTGATCATCTCTCGCTGTAAAAATGGTGGTTGATGTCAAAAAATCCAACGTGGTAAAGGTAAGTTTCTTGTCAATTCATTTTTTTCATTTTTTTTTGCCCTAATTTTTTTTGACCAGCTTTTGAGTATAGCAAAGGAACACCACACTTGCACTTGTGAGTGGAATTCATACCACTAATGTAGACATTTCCAAAATGTTTATGCCCTAATTCATCAAGATCAGAAATTTAAATAAAAACAAATAAACATACCCTAATTTATTCAATTCAACATCCAAAACATTAGAAATTCAAAAAAATACCCACTAACCCAAAGGAATCAACCTCAGCAGACAAGAGAGACCAAAAATTGATATCAATGGAGAGAATTGTTATGAATGAAGAGAATGAATAAATGGGGGAATTTAAAGGAAGGAGCAAACAAATTTGAACTTTGGAATGGAAAATTGAGAAGGCATAATTAAAAGAATAAAAAAAACAAATGTGCGTGGAGGAGGGAATTGAGAGGAGAAAGTGGCAAACACGCACAAAGTCCAAGGCCTGAATATTGACTTTTGGCCGGAAACGTAAGTTGGTATCTCAGACAAAAAATAAATTTTGTTTGGTATTTCCCCACAATAAGTGTTTATGGCGGTATTATTTCACAAAATGACACTTTTCCTTGGTATTTCCCCACAAAAAATTCAAAAAGAGCTTACTCAAGTGACTCAAAAGAAGAGCGAGCTCAGAAAGAGAGAAGAGGGGATAGGAAGACCAAAAGTCGCGCAAAAAACAACTAGCCTAAACTCGATTATGCTAGCTAAAACTAATTTATGTTCCTATCAATTAGACTTATCTAATTCAATTTCCCATCAAACTGAAGACAAACAACATGGGCAGCAACAATTGAAGACATAATAAATCTAAAATAAACCTAGATCAAACAAATAATAATAATCAAGCATGAAAGGAAATTCGAATTGAATCAAGCATAAATGAACAAAATTAAATCAGGCTTAAAATTAATCTCGAAAAAATCTAGAAAACTTGATTTCTTTGAGCTAAAAAAAATAATCAGCTAGTCAATAAAAAAAATTAATCAGACTAAATATAACCACAAAACACATATAACCAAAAACAGATCTGAAGAAGAATACCTAAAAATTGAAAGTTAGAAAAAAAAAAAGAAAAGAAAAACGAAAAAACAAATTTTGAATAGCATTTTTTAAAATAGAAATAACCAGGAAAAAAACAGAAAAACATTAAAAAAACAGAAAAATCAGAAAACTTGATTCCAAATCAGAAGAAAATGAAAACGAAAATAATAACCTTCAAATAAAATAGTAAACGAATTTTTTAAAAACAAAATCTAGAAATCGAACCAAAAACATAGATCCAACCGAAAATCGAACTTGAAAATAAAAAACAAACTCATAAAAAACCTAGATCTAATAAAAAAGTCGAACGAAAAAAACCCACAAAAAAACGACTGGCAACTCTTGTGAATTCGAAAATTAGACACAAAAATGAAAACTAGACACAAAGACATACCTTTTTGTGGTTGTGGCCGTTCGTGAGCATCCGCGAGTGGTTGTGGACGTTGTGGGCAGCCTTGACCGTATGCGATTGYTGGTGGTGGTGAGCAGCCGCGAGAGGTTGGGGTAGTGAGTGAGTGCGGGGGTGAGAGGATGAGGGGAAGAGAGAGAGAATGAGGACATGGGGGGGTGAGAGGATGAGGGGGAAGAGAGAGAGAGTGTTATCAGAAAATAGGAGGAACTATATCCCTCACGCTGTGGTAGGGATAAGTTGCCCTCTCACACATAAAATACTAATAAAAAGGACCCCACATGCAGACCCCACATGCAATATTAAAAGCAATGGTAAATCTAAAAATAAATTAATATTATTAGTTATATTATTAGTTTAGTTGATCCTGTTTTAGTTGATTTTGTTTGTCTTGGTATCAGAGCCCGGTTATTGCATTAACCATAATTAAATATTTTAATTATCTAAATAATAGTAATTAGTAACTTAAACCTGGATAAAATTAATAATGCACCAATAGGTTGCAGTCAACCCGAAGTCCCTCATTTACATCATTTACCAAAAGACAGTAATCACTTTGGGGCAGTCCTTAATTATATAGTAGACATTTTAACTGAAATTAAAATAGACATAAAGGGTATTGAAACACGTTTATAAATTGACAAGGTCAGCTAAGAGCGAATTAAAAAGGAGACCCAAGACTAAAAAAGAGAGCAGAATTTAAAACTGTTTACTAACAGATTAGACCATCTACAAGCTCGACAAATATCAGGATAAAGGCTTTTCTTTTATATAGTTATCCTTTCTAAATAAGAATAGAAATAGAAATTTACAGTAGATTCCTACTCTTCTGCACGTAAAATGTGCCAGATACTACATATGAGTATTGAAGGCACAACGAAAAATTCATAAATATAGAGAAGAGCTAATCAAAACTAAGGCAAAAATCGTAATCGCTGACATATGGGGTTTCTCAGACAATGTGGAAAGAAGTAATATTGCGTCAATAGAGAAGACTGTACAACAATGGG